>KV020389.1:0-12002 GCA_001598015.1 Dorcoceras hygrometricum | reverse complement strand
CCTCTGTTCCTTGTAAAATCTAAGAAATGAGAAATCAGTCGCTCAACAAGTAGCAAAAGCTGAAATCTTGAAATTTGAAATGGATCCTCAATATATAAAGATTAGAATTTGTGGTCTTATGGATTTTGGGGCACTAGCGCCTTTTTTTGTGAGGACCCACCCCGCTCCTTCTTGAGCCATGAGAGTGGACCCTCCCTCACAGGACTACCCACACCCCTGAAGTGTGGTTAAACTACCTTCCCAGGGAATCGAACTTGGGTTACCAGGCTTAATGCCCAACATTCACCTTCCCTGGTGGGAGGGTCCACTCTCATGGCTCAAGAAGGAGCGGGGTGGGTCCTCACATCGCCAGTATCCAGTTTTTGCTTTGAGGGTATCTCAGTTTTGTACCGTGTTTATTGATTACAGTTTATTCAGTAGGTTGCCTACAGAGGATATTTGTCGTTTTGTGGTCTCTATTGCGTTAGAGAGAACCGTTTTGCGAAGTGTACAGATTCCTACTCTTTCTGCAGATAGTCAGCATGTAAAGTTGCCTTCAAGTTTAGTTTTTGATTCTCCGATTGTACAAATGTAGCAAAGTGAAGCTTTTGCAGATACAGATGAACAGATGGACATTGATCTTTCCGATGATTCTTCTCTGCATTTTGATGACAATGATGCTGCTGCTTCTTCAATTTCTCTACCAGCTGCTCCTATTCCAGACGTTACAGAGGCCTTAAACCAGTTGCGAGCTTCCATAGAACAAATCATTGAAAGAGATGATGGTGCCAAGCACAAAGACACGCTATTATTGCGCCTTCATCACCTTGAGAGGAACCTTACCACACGCCTCGATGCACAGGATAGAGTTCTTGGGGCGTTGCGCAAAGATTCAAATGATCAAAGAAGTCTCACGTTGTTGGAGATCAAGTCATCTCACAAGCAGTTGAGTACTCAGATTGCCTCTAATGCTCTTGATGTAGTTGATGTCCGGAGAGTTTTCAGGGAGCATCACCAGGAGCTTAATGCTAAAATCACATAGTTGGATGAGCAAGTGGCTGCTACCAGGCATGATTTTTTAGAATTTAGTGCTCAAGCACAGCAGACCCTTAATATCATTACCGACCAACTGAGCGAACTCGTTGCTTATATCAACAGTGGTGGTAATGACAAAAAGGGGGAAGTAAGTAGCAGCCGCCCACCACCTGATGATCAAAACAGAGGAAGTGGCAATACAGGTGGTGGTGGTGATACTGTTAGAACAACGGACATTCCACAGAGAGACATTGACAATGCTCAGAGAAACATTCTGGAGAGGCTTATGAGTGCTGATAGAGCCAGAGAAAGAGAAAGGAGAAGTAAGAGCAGAAGTGGAAGTGGATCTTATAAGAGGAGAAGATGATGTGCTAGGATAGAATCTTTATTGATCTTTTGTACAAATCCTATGTACAATTCTTCAGATAATGCAATTTGAATTCCAACAGTCGTTGTGCAATTTATTTTTGCCTATTCATTTATCTCGGCTGCTAAGTTTTTTCATCACCAAAAAGGGGGAAATTTTTAGGATAAAATTTATTAGTTTTGGTGATAACAAAATAAGACCAGTTGATACTGGAAAATCAGCCGGTGAACTTTACAGGAGAACATTTTCAGTCGACGGGTTTATTTTCAGCAGTTGGTCTATTCGGAGGAATTCAGCAGATGGATGATTCTTCAGCCGTTGGAACAATCAGTCGTTGGTTTGTTTTCAGCGTTTGGACTTTTCAGAGGTAACCAGCAGGTAGATTCTTCCAGGGCATATCAGCAGACAGTTGTTTTAGTTGCAGGCGCAAGCATTTGAGAGTTAGTGTGTTTTGTTAAGGATTGCAAAACGACAGCGCTTGGATTAGTCTAAACGACAGCGCTCAAATAAGTTGAAACGACAGCGTATTGGAGTAGCACTAAAATTCAGTCGTTGGAGTTTGCGTTGTTATTCCAGCAGGTGCATTCCTTAAAGAAAAATCAGCAGACAGTGGTTTTTTAGCAGATGGCTACAGTATTATTTTGATCCAGTCGCTGCTTCTCTTAATTGTTGTAACCAACAGTAAGGGAGACACTTATAGTGATCAGCTGGTGCATAACTTTTGGACATTGAAGCCATCAGCCGATGCATATCTTTCAGAGGTACAAGTAATCAGTTGTTGCATAATCGCTCGCTCGATTCAAACGTTCATATCAGTGGAAATCAAAGGTGGAGATTGAATCGTACATGTGCTTTAATTGAGGGAACAGTATCAGTACTATTCTAGGTAAATAGTACACTATATCAGAGGGCGGTTTACGACATTTGCACAAATATGGAACGACGCCAAATTTGCTCTGACATTGTGCGACTTGCCTCTTGGTGGAGCAGGATTTGCGGCGTACGAATTGACAGAAATTCAAAAGGAGATTTTGTTGCCTTTGAAGAAATTAATGACCGTTGAGATCGAAGACTATAAATAACAGAAGTTTGGATTGAAGAACTCTCTTACCCTCGCTATTGATTACTTGCCGTCACTCTGCTAATTTTGAGTCTCAACTATTCTCGAGCTTATAATCTACAGAAGCCATTTTCAAAAAGCTCAAACACTCGAAAAAAAACAACCGTTGATATTCATAGAAATACCTTCGAGTCATCCTCTGATTCACATTAGCTGAATCGATTTGCTTGTAAAAGAAATCAGAGGATTTACAGTCTCATAGCATTGTATTCATTGTTATATCATTTGAGTCTGTAACGAACGTGCACCTTAAAGCCGTTCAAAAAATATCATTAATTTGTAAAACCAGCAGCTGCGTCTGCATTTTAGGTTGTGGTGTTGCTTGGAGTTCACTTTGAGCGAGGCTCAGTGACTGGGTGTTTTGCAGAAGGCCTGTAATCCATCAAATCTTCTAGTGAAACCTTCCTGAAAAGGAAGAAGGAGAGACATAGGATATTCATATCCGAACTTCCAGAAACAAACTCTGACCCTAATCTTATTTAACGTATCTATTTACTGTTTACTGTTTACTGATCGATTGGCTATTTCGCTACAATACGTTTTAAAGGTTTCGAAAAATTTAAAATAGTAGGAGTTCATTCAACCCCCCCCTTCTGAACTCCTCCAGCTGATTTCGAACCATATTGGTCCTAACAGTTATCTATGCCATAAACCTTAAAATAAATTTTGTTCCTTTAACATCCTTTCTTTCTTTGAAATCTCTTTAAACATCATCGGGTTCCATCATTTAAAACTCTCGCTTCCCATTTTAAAACTTACTGAGTATCGAATTCGACTGCTGGGAACTTACCGCTGAAATGTAATCAGTCGTAACAAAGTGAAACAATACTTTGAAATAAAACAGATCTTCACTGTTCACGTTTATCGTAAAACAGCTGCGAGAGTATTTGGGAATACTTAAAACAGACGTAGTAAATGAAACGATGTCGTTAGCGTAAGAAACAGATGTGTCTTGGGGTACTGTTTGAATAGTGAACAGCTGTAACGATGAAATAGAATTGGTCACTCAGCTGTTAACGAACTGGTTCTGGTCAAACAGATGTCAACGCAACTAAGTTGGTCAACTCAGATGTCAACACTACTTATACAAAGGCTTTCAGGTATTGAACAATCAACGGCTGAATACAAATTTAAGCAATAGCTGGTTACGAACAAATGCAACAGCTGATTACGAAACAATGCAACAGCTGAAAATGAATAGTGCAACTGCTGGATACATCAATATAATGCAACAGCTGATGAATAAACTAACAGCTGATGACTCAACAATACAACAGCTGTTTATGAAAACTGATGCAACAGCTGATGAACAATAAAACCAACAGCTGATATAAGAAATTCTCGAAACCAAAAGCTAACTTTAAACTTGGTGTTGCAACATCAAAACGACAGCTACGCTATCAGCTGTTATCTATCGAACCAGACTTTATACTGATTCGATTAACAACATCCGATTACATAGTGTCAGGCCTCGTGCTCACAACAGAGTGAAAACCCAACACATGCGGAAGCTTTACAAAAAGTGGGTAAAATTTTTGCTTTTAGGCCCGACGGTTTAAAACATATAATTTAAAATAGGACGATACTTAAAATAAGTTCCCAGTTTACAAACCAACAAAAGCAAGTATAGCATCAATACAAATAAAAGTATCAGACTCCACATCAGAATACAACAACGAAGCACAGGGCATCTCCCCGGCTACTAGACTGATACATACATATATGCTATACGCTACTGGGACACTCAACCACCTCCTGGGGCACCGCCAGCTGGGTTACCTCCTCGACCAGCTGTATGACCTGGACAACACAACAGGCAACAAACAAACCAAGCCCCAGAGGGACATGGGGTCAAACCCCAGTACGGAGAGTAACTATAAATCAGCAGTATACAACAAGAATAAAATGCAGATGCTATGCATGAGATGCTAGACAACAACAAATGACTCCAACCGAAAAGGAAGTCAAAGAACTCAAAGTACAGCTCAACTGAATCTGCAACAACGGTGGCCACTGGGTGTGTTCCATGTGTGGTAATGGGCCACTCGCCGGGACACAACACCCGAATACCAGGTGCATCAAACAACTCGACCTGCGGTTGCCCAACCTATGAACTGTGGTAGTTAACCACTCGGCGCATAGGGGCTAACATAACCCAGCAGGGAGATGAGAGTGCGGTATTGCCGCTCGCCCTCGCATCCTGGTAAGAAACAGAGCAAGAACAACGAAGCAATGGCTGCAAAAGCTGAAATGAGATGCTAATATGTATATGCAACGTGCTGGACAATAACAAGCATAATCATATGCGCAACAGCCAATGCACAACACAATAAACACAACCATCTCATAAAACAGTGCCTCACAAAGCATCAACACACGGCAGCCAACAACCCAGCAACTACCATTTTATCCAAGCCATGCCTACGCTGCATTTACAAGCTCAACCCGTACCTTAATTTCCTCAAAGAACGTAGCAAGTCACTGCCGGCACAAATCTGCCAAAATACACGGTACCCAAATTTTAGAGAAATGCTACAAATCTCACGGCATCCCACAAAACTCACGGCCAGAGCATACAATGCACAGATCTCACAAAATCACCAAGATAACTCACGGCCCTCAAACCATTCCCCTGCTGGAAATTCATAAACTCAACCCAGAATTTGATCCTACCCAAACAGCTAACTAGGAAGCTTAAAACAACGTCAAGAACAAGATCCCAACGTAAAATCGAAAGGCTACCTGCAACCACGCAATGCGCGAACAACAACAGAAACTTCGTGCTTTCGATTCAGCCAACTAAAGCTTCCAAAATGGGTACGAGATGAAAGAGATTTCCAAGGGGAGTCCAACGCTACCTCGAACGTGAAAAATGGTGGTCGGAATCAACGGGAATCGCCAGATAAAGATCACGGTGAACAGTGACCAAGGGTTGAAGAACAGAGAACGAAGTTGGCTGCAAAAGCTGAAATGAGATGCTAATATGTATATGCAACATGCTGGACAATAACAAGCATAATAATATGCGCAACAGCCAATGCACAACACAATAAACACAACCATCTCATAAAACAGTGCCTCACAAAGCATCAACACACGGCAGCCAACAACCCAGCAACTACCATTTTATCCAAGCCATGCCTACGCTGCATTTACAAGCTCAACCCGTACCTTAATTTCCTCAAAGAACGTAGCAAGTCACTGCCGGCACAAATCTGCCAAAATACACGGTACACAAATTTCAGAGAAATGCTACAAATCTCACGGCATCCCACAAAACTCACGGCCAGAGCATACAATGCACAGATCTCACAAAATCACCAAGATAACTCACGGCCCTCAAACCATTCCCCTGCTGGAAATTCATAAACTCAACCCAGAATTCGATCCTACCCAAACATCTAACTAGGAAGCTTAAAACAACGTCAAGAACAAGATCCAAACGTAAAATCGAAAGGCTACCTGCAACCACGCAACGCGCGAACAACAACAGCAACTTCGTGCTTTCGATTCAGCCAACTAAAGCTTCCAAAATGGGTACGAGATGAAAGAGATTTCCAAGGGGAGTCCAACGCTACCTCGAACGTGAAAAATGGTGGCCGGAATCAACGGGAATCACCGGATAAAGATCACGGTGAACAGTGACCAAGGGTTGAAGAACAGAGAACGAAGTCGGGAAAAATCTCTAAGTATGGAATCTGTTTTTCTCAATAATTGAAGACCAACGCTCCAATATATACACGCGAGAAATCTGGATAAAATGCCACCGACAGAAACAACTTTCAAGAATTCTAAATGCACAACAGATCCCACCAAAAACCAACGCATGCACTAAACCATGGTGAAATCTGAACACAAACAACGCGGGAACCAAAACGACGTCGCACAGGTGAAATCTGAATGCTAGCGCTAAAAGCTGGACACTGAAAGCTGGTCGCCCAAACAAACGCTGAGATCTAGTCACCAATACGCTAACACTAACACAGCAACAGAGAAGGAATCTGCATACGTCATCAAATCTGGTTCAATCGCCAAACGTTGAAACACGCTACAGGAGAGTTGACCAATCGTTGACATCTGTTCTCACAACTCTTAATACAAAAACAGATCTCATGCAAAATAGACCTCACGCAAAAACAGATCTCTCGCAAGCGCCAAGCAAAACGACACCGCTCTTACTTATCCAAACGACAGCGTTCCAAGCCTTAACAAAAACACGCTAGAACCAGATCTCACACCTTAGCTCAAAACAGATCTCTCAAGCAGACCTCACGCAAACGCTAAACCAGATCTCACAAAAACGACAGCGTTTCAAGCAAAACGCGCCACAACGCTAAGCGTCCAGATCTCACCAAATTTCGAACAAATCTCACAAACCAGCAATGCTTACGTCATCCACGCTACACAAACACGTGATGCTGATGTCATCAAATCCGATACCAGATTTCACCAAAATTCGAAAATATCAAAATTTCCAAAATTGTTCCAAACGTTATTTCCGACCCGAAAATGCAACCCAAACATTAAAAATGAAATCTGAATCACCAGAAATCACTAAAATTCGATTAATTCCACAATTAATCCTTAATGCCATTTTCAGGTCTCACATTTCTCCCCCACTAAAAAGGATTTCGTCCTCGAAATCAACAACAATTCAAATACCAAAACACAGCAGCAATACACAAAATAGGAACTCGCCCAACACAAGCCAAGAGTTCAAGATAACTGAGCAAACAATTTACAACAACTAGGGAAGAAAATACAACCAAAAGCTACAAACTACTGGAAATTTAGCTCAACAGCTACTCAAACAGATGCGGCCACTCGCGCTGCATCTTTTCTTCCAGCTCCCAAGTAGCTTCTTCCCTACCATGCTTGCTCCACTGCACCATTACCAAAGGAATGGTCTTATTCCTCAACTGTTTCTCCTTTCTGCCAAGGATTTGCAAGGGGTATTCCTGATAGCTCAACGACTGATCTAGCTCTATCCCGTCAGTTCCAAGTATATGAGACGGATCTGGCTCATATTTCCTCAACATCGACACATGAAACACATCGTGAAGAGAGGACAACTCTGACGGCAACAACAACCGATATGTTGGGAAAGCGGTGGCGGATCCGGATCCCACTTCCCGGGGGCGCAGCGGAAAACAAAAATAGCCTCGGAAAGCATTCAATACATTCAATCAAAATCAACAAACCATGCATAGGGGGTTCATTGATTGTTACCTTGTTGGCGTCTAGGCGCCTGGCTCCGACCAGTTTCACGAGGAAACCGACACTTCAAACTGTAGGCGACGGTAGATCCTCCAATCCGGTCCACGACCGGAATCATGATTCCTCCAATCAGCCTGCACTAGAAGGCTGATGGAATGTTCCACGGACGGAGTCACCTCGTCGCAATGATCGAAACAAGTCCGATCATCACGAGGAAACCGACACTTCAAACTGTAGGCGACGGTAGATCCTCCAATCCGGTCCACGACCGGAATCATGATTCCTCCAATCAGCCTGCACTAGAAGGCTGATGGAATGTTCCACGGACGGAGTCACCTCGTCGCAATGATCGAAACAAGTCCGATCACACGACGAACGGACGGCGGCGGCGCGGCCGTGGGTGTGGTTGAGGGAGAGGGGCGGCCGACCTTTTTGAGTGGAGGCTAGGGTTTTCAAGTATATTGATCAATGCCTTAGGTCTAGCATAATTAGACCAAAGATGGGCTTGAACCGGCCCATTGGACCTGGGATGGGCCCAGTCCAATATATGAATATTCGGTTCATTTAAATCACTGCGGTTTCATCATAACTCCGATCGACGATCAGATCGGACCGATCGACTCAGTTTCCAAAACTGAACATTATGATGTGAAAAACAATTTTTCAGATACCTAGTCCAAAATGACGGTTTTGCCCCTCAACAGTGGGAAATCGCAATTTGACCCCTGTTGACTTTTAGGAAGTCGCACTCCCTAAAATCACATTCCTATGCTCAACACATTGAGCTTAGTTTCCGTGCGGGAATCATGAATCCAGTACTTGTGTGACCCTCAATGGTTCAGGGATACAGCTAGCCGTGGGCCCACAACCATTGTGGCTCCGAAATCACAATTTCGGACTTGCCCAACGGATCATGGTAAAGCGCCTAGCAACATCGCCCCATGATCCCCTAGGTATCACTGATAGTGCCTGCAAGAACCAGTTTATCGTGGTTAGCGTACAGTATGGTCCTTTCAACACATATATCCCGATCAGATCAACGACCATTGGTAAATCGAGAGTCGCTAGAGATCCGATAGCTATGCATACATCTTGGAGATCGAATAGTGACATCGCGAGTGTAACTAGGTAAACCCATTTACCTAAAACACTTCTAGTACTCTGGCCAAAGATTTATACACTATTATCCCCTCAGATAGCATAGGATATCCACGCATGTAAGCGAGCGGTGAATCCTCGACAACGAAGCATCGACTCCTACATGCATCGGGATCTCACCCAATCCCGCCGCCTAATGACCCCAAATGAGTCGGCAAACGAGTCAAAGTGAGACGCCTATCATGTAGAGTCTCAATGACGTTTCGAGTCGTGAGGCGAAGCATCGACTCCTACATGCATCGGGATCTCACCCAATCCCGCGCCTAATGACCCCAAATGAGTCGGCAAACGAGTCAAAGTGAGACGCCTATCATGTAGAGTCTCAATGACGTTTCGAGTCGTGAGGACTAATCAGTACAACCAAGACCTGGACTTATCCACTCGACAAATGGTAACCACTTGGAAAGTCCGAATGAGGGTAGTTCGATAGATCACCAGGTCACTATCCATCTGCACGCTCAGAACATCACAATGTTCCCTACCGATGAAACATGGTACTTCGCATCGCAGATGCTAGTCTCAATCTCGGGCGGCCTTATCCTCATTTTGACGGCCCAATCGACTAGGAATGAGTTCAGAATACACAGTGACTATTAGATGTGTTTCATGATAGCCGTCATACCCACTATCACATCCAACATACACTATGGTGCATTCTAGGTCTTTATCCAACACTATTGTTAACATTATAGTCATAATGAAAATAAAGAACGCCATGAATAAATGCGAATATCATATATAAAGATCGTTTCATACAAGAGTCTATAAACCCACACGCCACAAGTTGGCTAGTTGGGCATCTACTCTAACACGATAAGCTAAAGAGCCAATTCTCTCGACAATCTCATACGGACCAACGTAACGAGGGGCTAACTTTCCCTTGCGTCCAAAGCGCATCACACTGCGAAACGGAGAAACCTTGAGAAATATACGATCACCAACCTGAAACTCTAGAGGTCGACGCCTCTTATTCGCATAACTGGCATGGCGATCCTCGGCAGCTTTCATCCGCTGTCTGATTAGATCGACATTATCTTTCATTTGCTGCACAAAGTCAGGGGCAGATAGCTGCTTCTCCCCCACTTCTTCCCAACATATCGGCGATCTGCACTTTCTGTCATACAAAGCCTCAAAAGGCGCCATACCAATCGTCACTTGGTAGCTATTATTTTACGAAAATTCGACCAAAGACAACACATCTTGCCAGCTACCTCCGAAATCCAACACAACAGCCCGCAACATATCCTCTAACGTCTGGATAGTTCGCTCAGATTGGCCATCTGTCTGGGGGTGATACGCGGTACTCATCGTCAATCTGGTTCCCAAAGCTGTTTGCAAACTCTTCCAAAACCTGGAAGTAAACCTCGGATCTCGGTCGGACACGATTGAAACAGGCACACCGTGCAATCTAACAACAAAATCAACGTACAGTTTCGCCATCTTCTTCAACGAGAAGGTCATACCATAGGGAATGAAGTGTGCAGACTTCGACAAACGGTCTACAACTACCCAAATAGCATCGCATCCTCGGCTGGAACGAGGCAGATGCGTCACAAAATCCTTCGCAATGTGCTCCCAATTCCATTGGGGCACCTCTAAACTCTGCAACAGACCACCGGGTCTCATCCTTTCGGCCTTTACCATCTGGCAATTCAAACAACGAGCAACAAAACCCGCCACGTCACTCTTCAGGCCTGCCCACCAAAAGTGCGGCTTCAAAGCATGGTACATCTTCCGTGCACCAGGATGAACACTATGTCTGCTGCAATGCGCCTCAAGAAGGATCTCCTCCTTCAAATCAATCAAATTGGGCACAACCAACCTGCCCCGGAACCTCAAGAAACCATCGGACGAGACAGAATAATCCTCAAGCTCGCCAGCCCTGACTTTCATCTTCAACTCATGGATAGACGGATCGGTCCTCTGAGCTGCTCGAATGCTGGAAACGATCTACGTTCCACTTGGAACGATGAAACCATCACACAATCCTCAGCCGGGTAAAATCTCCAACCCGTAGTGTTAAGATGCTCTTGGTCCTTGGAGATGTACAACGAGGCAAGCATCTCACTAGCCTTCCTGCTTAAAGCATCAGCCACTATGTTCGACTTCCCAGGCTGGTCTTTAATCTCACAATCAAAATCCTTAAGCAGCTCCATCCACCGACGCTGTCTCATGTTCAAGTCAGGCTGTGAGAACAAATACTGCAAACTTTTGTGGTCGGAGTACACCACAAATTGCTCGCCATACAGGTAATGACGCCAGATATTTAACGCAAAGACCACCGCTGCTAACTCCAAATCATGAACTGGGTAACGAGTCTCGTGCGGTTTCAACTGCCGTGAGGCATATTCAATGACTCTACCATTCTGCATTAACACACAACCCAATCCATTAAGCGAAGCGTCAGAACAAACAACAAAACCGCCTGATCCGGACGGCAGAGCCGACATAGGCGCAGTAGTCAACTTTTCCTTGAGCAGTTGAAACGCATTCTCACACTGCTCAGTCCAAACAAACCGTCTATCTTTCTGGGTCAATTGGGTTATCGGCTTCGCTATACTGGAAAATCCTTCAATGAAGCGACGATAATAGCCAGCCAGACCTAAGAAACTGCGAATCTCAGACACATTTCTCGGTCACTCCCAGTTCAAAACAGCATCCACTTTACTGGGATCCACAGAAATGCCATCCGCTGAAATGACATGGCCCAGAAATACCACGCGATCTAACCAAAACTCGCACTAGGAAAACTTCGCATACAACTGCTGCTCTCTCAACCTCTGAAGAACAATTTCCAAGTGCTCCTTGTGCTCCCTCGGAGTTTTCGAGTAAACCAAGATTTCGTCAATAAAAACAATCACAAACTTGTCTATGAACTCTCTAAAAACTCGGTTCATCAGATCCATAAAGACTGCAGGCGCGTTTGTCAACCCAAACGGCATCACCAAAAACTCAAAATGTCCGTACCTCGTACGAAATGCAGTCTTCACGACATCTTGTTCCCTCACTCTGAGCTGATGGTACCCGGAACGAAGATCAATCTTTGAATACACCGTAGAACCTTGCAACTGATCAAAAAGATCATCGATTCTCGGCAACGGGTAATTGTTCTTGACAGTGGCTTTA
>KV020388.1:0-12348 GCA_001598015.1 Dorcoceras hygrometricum | reverse complement strand
TAAATACCAGCCCAACGTATCCACACACAACAACAGATAATTCCAACTAAAAAAAGAAGAAGAAGAAGACTCAGGAAAAATTCCCACAAAAATGGCAGGCAACGGGCACAAAAGATCTTCATTCTCTCTATTCGGCATGTTCAAAGGCAAGAACTCGAAGGGGAGACGAGTAAGGGATGACTTGAGAGACGACAACATGAAGGCGTATAAAGTGTATCCAAGTGACGAAGATAGAGGCCGCTGGGTCGCTGATCCCGGAATCAACGAGAAAGCTTCGGCTTACATCTCTTCCACGACCGATAAATGGAAAAAATAGCAGTAGCTAATTAGCCATGGCTAGCTCTATTCGTTATATATAGCTAGCATATGAAGATTTTTAAATAATTTCATTCTTCAAGTTCTATAAATTTTCATTTGTACTTCTCAGTGTTTTTGTACAGTTTTAAGCGTATGATTTTGATTTTATGTTGTGAATTGAAAATCATAGAGTGCTAGCTGTCATGAAAAATTAATACGATGAAGATTTTTAGGTCATATATATATATATGTATATATGGTACGTTCATGTTTCTTATGTTGTACTTCAATATTTCGGATTATTAAAAGATAGAATATTTGTAGTAACTTTAACATCAGAATCCCCAGAATTGCATTCCATTAAAGAAGTACCTAGTTGATCTCTTTTCAAGATTGTAAATTCCATTGTTTTACGACCGGATGTTTATATTATATTACTTCTTAAAAATATATTAATTTCCAACTTTAATATTATTCAGCTTTACTTAAAGTATCCCACCTTTTAGAAACTTACGCTGTACGATTCTTCTTTGAATTAATAGAGCTACTTAGTCTGATCGCAACACACATAATTAAGCCACATGTTTGTTATAAAATAAAATATTTCATTTATTTATCAATTTCAAGAATGTTCGCTCTCTTATTTTTGAAATTAATAACTAATAGAGAAAGCTCCCGAAAATCCATATAATCATACTATTCATCTGCGTTGTGGTAAAACTATTGGATCCCTTGTTATTTCCCACGTCTTCTTCCCGTAGGTTTTTTTTTTAACAATAAACAATTAGGGTTTAGGACTTAAATATACTGGGGCATAACGTTAGATGGATTGAAGTAGTTTTTATCCGCATATTCGGATTGAAGTCCAAGCTGTCCCCGCAGAGACAAATATTTAGTTACAAGAATTTAATACTTGACTTAAGTTAGACTAAGTAATTGAGTCCAGGAGAATATTAAGTCATAAAATTCAATTGAAATTAATGACTATTCAAAAATCAAACACTTACCAACTAAAGTTAAGACAGCAAACAGAATTCAAAGAAATGACCAATACACATGTATGACTTACACTCAATTATGTAACACTTGGTAGGATCTAATAAATCACGATTCGTTTAGTCACGGTGAATTCTCCTCAAGATCCAAATGGATTATGATGTAGCCAAATTACCTCAACCTCGAGCAAACACCACCACGTCGAGGAGCTCGGGAACGTCGGGCGACAGGGGACTGACTTGTGCTTCTTCTTGACGTCTGCAATCTTGAAAATCAGATTGTTTGAAATTAACCAAGGAGAGAAATCTTGGTATATATGGCACGACCTCAGACGAGGGTCCGGGTCCTTTACCATTGTTTTTATAGTTTCGGCCATTTTCCGACAAAATGCACACGAATCGACCCGGAGGTTACTGTAGGGTGCATTAGGTTTCTTGCTTATATCTTAGGTCCAGACCATGCACAGGGTCTGGACTTGTGTCTTTTGGAATTTTCTTGAATTCTTCGTGCTATTCTTCCTCATTTTACTGGTTGTTTCGATCGTGACATTGCATATGTTGACTTCTCTTCCATTTCTCATATTTGGGTCAAACCTATTTACAATGAAAAATAGGTGAGTTTAGTGCAAAACCTGGAATAAAAAACATACTATACACACATGTATAATAAAATAAAATATTAAATCCACTATATGTTTCATGCATTATCATTATATAGAGTAAGGTATGTTCATTCAACGTCCAGTTTCACGGACTAAAACTAAAGTGTTTCCAAAGATTGTATTAACCTTTTGGAAACCCATTATGATCAGCACTCTCAATAATAAAATTATTTTAATCGAGAAGAAATGTGTGAGATATAACATAAAAATAATCTATATAAATTTATCAATATTCTGGCTCTACCCGTGATCAATATAGCATGCATATGCCAACCATAAGATGGAAATTCGACCATAGAAAAAGAATCTTAAATGAAAAGCTTATGCTAATATTAGTAATTTATATTTATGGATTCTTTCTTTATGTTAACCTCACTTTGAGTGCTTTTAATTATTTGTCACAAATTACCCATGTAGTTATGAATGACAAAAGGATACTTGTGAACAGCTGTAGTCTAAATTCTAAATTGAAGGATGACCATTAAAGTTCCACTTTCTTCTTTTTGAATTTGAACTTTGTCCACAATTATTATATATGCTGTTCAATATATACCATCTGGGTGTATAGATCCTATAGAAAACTTTACTTTATTATTAATATTTTTAAAAATTATATATATGGAATTGATTATCCGAGGTACTATCATTATAGCTCGATACTGAACCTATGTTAATTTATCCTTAGGTACTGCCCCAAATATATGACAACAATCTAACATACATTCGAAGATCAAATTTGAAACATTGGTAATTTGGTTGGTCTGAACTCTTATTTTAGAAAGCAAAGAAAATGTTACGCCATGACCTTAACTACTTGCTTTTCTACTACGTAAAAGAAGAGGCATTATTGGATTTATAAGTAGGTGCAGAATACCTAACAATCTTTATCTTCTATAATTAAAATTCTTATTTTTTGGTACAATTAAAGCTTCTAAAAGCATATTAAAAGTCAAATTACTATGAATCAAATATATATGGAACTTTATCTCATATTATGGCAAAGAATATATGTGCATGTAAGCTAGACATACATAAAAAAAAAAAAAGAACTAGACATACTTAACGCGTAGTGACCAGATGAGAAGCATTAGCTTGTGACATGCATGCGATTTTTGTTTTTTTTTTCTTTTTTTTTGCTCTGTTGGGGAATTATATTTTTGGTTATCCTGTTTGTATTTTTTTTCTTGTTTTTTGTTAATGAAGAATTTATATCTTAATTCCATAAGTTTACCTTTTCTCATTTTTAATATATCATAGCGAGTTTTTATGTTTAGTATCGTAACTCGTATGTTTTTCTTTTAAAAAAACTTGGTAATTTTTACACCGAAATTTGTATATCTGTCTATCGGTAAAAAGGACAAAAATGGAATAAGATATAAACTACTTGACTTACAAAAATTCAAGTTCGATAACATTTTAAAAAAAAGGAAAAATGTCATTTTGGTGCTCTATATTTAACTGTTTTCTCTTTTAGTCCTATAACTAGTCAAACTTCAGTATTGATCCTTTATCTTTTAATTTTTATCTATTTTAATCCGATTTCGTCTAGTGACTAATTTTGACTTCAAGTTGCTCACTAGGCGAAGTTAGTTTGATGACGTGGCAAGAACTTTGAGAATTTTTTAATTTAACATAATATTATCCTACTTGGAATTAACGTCATTGGATAAAAAATATAAACCATAAATAGTAAAGACACAATTAAAAACATCAACCTCTTTTCCCTAATGTTATTATATAAATCAATTTAAGAATATAATTAACAAAGCAAAAACTAAGTCATTCTGTTCACAAGTTTCGTATGATCTGACTAATTCCAGGTTTCACGATTATTAGATGATTGCAGCGGTTTTTGCATAAAAATCATCCGTAAAAAATCGATAATTCATACATTCCGCTCATGAAAATTAATAGGCATTTATACGTTAATCTTTACAAAATTTATGATTTACCTTAATAACATATTGTTTGAATATATATACATGAGCTTTTTAATTGTGTTTTTTTCAACTATTTATTTATAGTTTATATTTTTTATTCAATAATTTATCATTTAAAGTAAGATAATATTATGTTAAAGTAAAAAATTCCCAAATTTTTTGTCATGTCATCAACTAACTTCGCCTAGTCAACAATTTGAAGTCAAAATTGGTCAATTTAGTAAAATCAGATTAAAATAGATAAAAATTAAAAGATAAAGGATCAATACTGAAGTTCGACTAGTTAAAGGACTAAAAGAGAAAACAGTTAAGATAAAGGACTAAAATGACCTTTTTCCCTTTTAAAAAATATAGATAAGCTCAGACGAGTTAGCTCATCGTTTATAAATCCATTATTTGACGGGTTGGTCCACCTCGACCAGCGGCCCACCTAGGTTGGTCCCTTGGAGACTATTTCAATGTGTTGATAAAAGGTCGACCCAACCCGCTAAAATTGTTTGCTATAATGGCCAACATTGACGAATCTAGTTAAGCCAAACTACGTCTGCTGGAAAGTAAGAATACTAAGAAACGAAGATGAATATGAACATTTACAGAGGAAAGAAAAGTAACAATTGCTCACTGTTTCTTTCATCACAAAAATTGGTTGCAACAACTTGCTTGCCTGATATTAGCTTGAAAAGAGTGTGAATCCGAAAACATGTAGGAATTGGTGGCTGGTGCATTGAGGAAGAGATGCAGAAACTTGCGCATACATTCACAACGAAATAATGTTGATGAAGAAGACTCATTTCTGCAAACACACCAATGGTTGGGAACAGTGGTTTTTGACCAGTGAACGCGACCACTATGACTTGTATAGGGTAATTAAAAGGTCTTCTTCCTTCTTTCCCAAAATTTGCATCCACAGTGGTATCTCAAATTAATATATAATGGTCCAACGTTCTTGCTTTGACATCTCCAATTAGTTATGTTTCATTTTTTCCCATACTGAACAACACAGAAGTAATAAATCTCACTTTCCCTTAGGTTCAACAAGACTCTATAATTTGCGAATAAAGAATAAAACTAAAGAAAACATGAATTCCAGCAACTCACATCAATCTTATATATATGGTTGTTTTGAAATATGCTATTCAATAAAAGCAGTGTGGATTAAATAGTCTCGTGCATTTTCAAGGGAAGAAGCCATTACACCAAATGGCAGCAGTATTATGATTGCCACCATCATTAAACGGCAAAATCATCCCATCTCCGCCACTCGCGCCACCACCGCAGCCATACCCCAAAAGACCTCCCATTTGCTGCTGCTGCTGCTGATAACTCGGATTCCCCATCCAATCTGAAAACCACATTTGCTGCAGCGGGGCCCTCTCCATCCCTCCTGACTCCTCCACCGCCGGCTTCTGCTCCAAAGCTGCTCGCCCCGACGGTGGCGCCTCCTCCTTCTTAAGCGTCTCAATCCTCTTACAGATTTCCTTCAAGTTCTGATCAAGCAGCCACCCCATATCGTTCAACTCCGGCACCGCCAGTCCCTGCAGCCCTTTCCCCGTCAAACACTGATACATAAGATGCGTGATCTCCTTTTCTCGGTTGTACTTTTGCAGTTTCTTCATCTGCTCCGCCGCCTTCGCGATCCGGCCCCTGATGAAAGACTCTTGGTTCACCATCTTCTTGCTCTGCTCCATCTCCGGCACCCGTCTGAACTGCGCTATCACACGCTGCGCGTCGCGAGGATCAGCCGGCCAGACCTCCGGCGTGGACTCGTAAGGACTGTACACAATGGCACATGCATCGATCCCGCACAGCGTGCTTAGCTCGCTCACCTTCTTCATCAACCCTTTCTTTCTCTTCTTGTACGTCGCTTTTCGAGACGACTCATTGGTGATGAATGAGAGTTTCACCTTCTTTCTCGTCATGGGAGAAAGAAAGACAGAGAGATCAAGGGATGGAAGAAATGGTAGTTAAGGTATGTGATCTTACTTTTAGGAAGGTTTAATTTGGTGTGGTTTCTGAATAAGGTTCTATATATAAGGGCTTGTGTGATTTGTTTGAAATTAAGATGGAAGATTTTGGGAGTAATTTTTTTTAATCAAGAATTTTAATAATTTCGTATCATTCAGATTATTGCTTGAAGATATGTATATATATCTATTAATTGTCTTGATAATAGTAAGGGATGACAACCGTCAGGAAAAACCGAATCAAGGCGGTTTTGGGGGAATTTTTTCGGTTGATTTTCAAAATCCCCACGAGTAATTCAGGACGGTTATCGGGATACTATTTCCATCTCTAAATCCGACCCGATAAAAATATAATATAATAATTTAAAATTAAGGAAAAAGAAAAACACAAGGACCCGTTAACTTATTTCCAATCCCATAATTGAAAACTATCCCTATTCCCTAAATTGAAGCAAGCGGCAGTTCTTGAATCTTATTTGAATCAACATCGCTCAATCTACTGTCCGTCTGTCCCTCATCTGCCGACCTCCATCCACTGTCCGTCGTTCTCCCCACATTAACCGTCCATGGATCCCTAAAACGGGGAAAAGTGAAAGGTTCGTATCATTATTTATTGAACTCGGAGGTTTCTTGCATGATTTAATCCATGGTTCGTATGATTATTTAACGAGGCAAATTTCTAGAGACAAGTAATTGATTTTCTATGATTTTCTGCTCGGTGGAGGAATTCACTGCCATTTTTTAGATGTCATGTTTGGTTTAACCTGTTCCAAGCTTGTGCTGTTAGATTATGTTGGTGTGTTGTTTCTTATTGTTGTTATTTGGTAATTGATTTTCTGTGAATTCTTTGTAATTTGTACACTACAAAGCCCGGGTGAGAATAATGCGAGATGATGTAATGGAGAAGGAAGTTACATGCCTATGGTGATGATATTTTTTGGTACTTAAATCATGGATTAGTTCATGTATGATGTGTAATTTATATAATATTAGATCAGTTATGATTGTATTTCATTTAGTTTTTGTATGAACGGTGTTTGTTTTATAAAATAAATAGTTGAAAAATTATATAAAAAATTTAAAACGAACATGGGGATTCCCCGATTGGTAGAATTGGGGATGGGGTGTGATATTATACTGGACGGGGATGGGGATGGCAGCTCCGGCCCCGTCCCGACGTATTTCCATCCCTATTATTTTATTTTGAGCACGGATTTTGTCGGTAAAAGTCACATGCATTATGTTAATTTATTTGCGCTGTTATAATTTTTTTTCATCATCTCCGGTAAACAATTGCGACTTTGGACCTTTTTTTCATATTGAAGACAATATTCTTGTCTTCTTATATTATGTTATGTTTAATTTTTTTTTTTGAAAAATATACTATGTTTTTAACTTATTATAAAGGAGCTTTTTGTTTAAAAAAACTTATTATAAAGGAAAATTCATATTAAGGAAAATATTTCATTTTGTATCTAAAAGTGTATGTTTGTCTTTTACTCGAAATGTATAACTAGAAGATACGAAATAGAAATAAATGGATATTTTAATCGATTAATGCAGTTCCGAAACTAATATTTCAAATTTTTTGGGTTATTCTATGACATTTTTTTTATTGTGGAATATGTCCACTAAACTTCACTAACATTGAACTAAAAGTAGTAATAATTGAGATTAAAATGGTATAATATAATAAATCAAAATCAAAACTTATAACACGCTAGTATTAAATATCAAAGCTCGATTTAATCACAAATTTTTAGAATATTTTTTTAAAAAAATGTAACACTCCTTAATAAATAAAATAACAAGGCAAAATGACTCTATTCCTATATTTGGTTTGCAATATAAATAAAATAGAACATTAGTTTTAATCTATACAAACATGTAAATAAAATATACCTGCAATGGCTGAACAAAGCCACTGAGGTGGAGGCTTCCAAATCCGCTGAACTTTGGATCCCGCTTCCTCTTCTTCGCTAAAGTTGTAAACTCTTCAAATCTAGCTCGGAGGTCTTTTCGAAGACCAAATAGAACTTCCTCGTAGGCCAACCTACCCCATGGGTAGGTATTAAAACTATTGATATCATCCACCAGCCGCATCCAATCTGGATCAACCACTTCCTTCTTCCTTTTCCTCCGAGGACCCAACACTGCGGAGGCAAAGTATAAGCTAGCCAGCTTAATTTTCTCCTGGTCAACCTCATCAACTCCAGCCTCTTCTTGATATTCATCAATACGGGCCCTCAAATCAACCAATGTTACCGTACTCATCCCACGAAAATGCCTTCTACGGAATCCATCCTCCTTTGGAATCGCAGGATAAGTACTTGAACAGTTAAGCCCAGTTGTAAGCCCATACTCCAGCAAAGAAAACCGGAGCGGCCTCTTGTGGATGATCATCCAAAATTCGGTCCCATAGTCCACGGTCTGCCTGCTGATCAAGAACCATAATAATTGGTTCGAGTTCAGATAATCAGAGGCATATCTAATCAGATTGCCAAACTGCCCGTGTTGGACCATTGTTTGAAGCTCACGTTCATTCAAAAATTCGAGAATTCTTTGACAAACTTCATGGAATGGTGATCCCAATGTTAATTTGCAGTCAAAAACTTGCCCTTTCTGGAGTTTTGTTGGACAAAAAATCTACAAGACAGTTTAACAGAAAAGAAAATTAGCAAGACAAAACATGGGTCGCGACAGTAAAAAAGTATTCGCGACCCACAACGGCATACAAATTCGCGACCCACACTTTACTATACATATTATCGCGACCCACACATCAGTCTACCTATTCGCGACCCACACAGTCTACCTATTCGCGACCCATTTTTGTTCACAGATTCACCACCAACATGCACATACTGGACAGTCACTAATCGCGACCCAAACACTCAAATCATTTAATAACAAAACTCGAAACATGAAATGTAGAAAGCAATAACAATAACATAAACTTTGCGTTTATTGCCGAAACCATTCAGGTTAAGTGCCGAGGAGGGTACGTACCACGCGGTTATTGCCGAAAGTTCGTTCTTGTAGTTCCATCTCCACTGCTTCGATTGCTTTGCGTTTCACCATTTCGCAACTCAAACAATGACAATCGGCGATGAGGTTTTTTGTTTTTGGTAGGTTTCGTCGGGTGAAGGAAAAAAAAACTGAAGAGCCGTTCGTGCGTCGAAGAAGAATACGCGCGCTGTGCTATGTTTGTTTCGTCGAGATGGTAGGGAGGATGTCTTACGTTTTTTAAAAGTCGTGTAGCGTTTTTCATTTTTTTACTTTTTTAAATTTGTTGACGTTTTTAAGTTACTAATTGGGTTTTTTAAAACGTAATCGATGATTATTAGATGATTTAACAACTAAAACGTGATTGAATATAAGGGTAAAAAGGTAAAAGAACTCTCGCTCCCTTCTATCGAATTAATCTGTCTATCACTCCCTTTTTCCTAAATTTCCCTTTGTTTTCCCCCTGCAGCCCGCATTGCGAACAAGTGCGTGGTGAATCAGGTGATTCTTCTCTACATCTCTACGAATTTGATTGAAAATGTGTTGAATTGTTGCGAAATGCGAGCTACGTAGATCTGTTTCCTGGGTTTTTCGGGTTGGCCGCCTGGTTGTGCAGCATTCGAAGAACATCTTAATGGAGCTTGAGATTGGAAAATATGTTGGAGATAATGGTGGCATCGTCTAGAATAGAAGGAAGGTGAATTTGTTGATGGGCGAAGCTGCGAATTATGTCAGGCTAGGGGAATTGATGTGTTTTTTTTACCAGGAACCACTCACTCTCCCGTTGCTTTACTAATATGTTATCTGCTCTTGGGTTAAAAGGCAGATCTTTGATGAATTGCATATGAGAAAGATTCGCTGATTAAATTGAGAAGTTGTGTACATGTGAAAATTGTAATGTTTCCAAGTCTTTACGCTATCTTAATGGGTGTCGCCTTCTGTCCTTCAATGGTTTCGGAGTAATTTGTTTTTCCTTTCTTGTTTTCTCTTGTTCATTTTTTTTTTCTGGTTTTTTGGACGGTTTAGAGGGAATGATTCCTGACCTCACAATTTCAAACTAGTGGATCTTGAAATCCTTTCTGAAATAGAAGTTCATGAATAGGAAGCGTTAAATTCATTCATTCAGAACTGTTGGCAGACAAGTACCCGGGATAGATCAGAGAAGTTGTTCGGACAGTTCACAGTTTTAGACAAGAAAATTTCCATCGAAATATTGGCATTGTTTGTTGTTTATATCTTAAAATGTAAGCACAATTTTATGTTATATATTGGATTAGATTTATCTTTTTGAATGTGCCTTTGATTTTGCAGGTAACAAGAAAATGAAAGTCAAGATTATACGTATCCTTAATAAATAATTTTGCAGGATGCCATCTTACCTTCTTGAATTTAATGTTTGCACTTTTAGTAGTATCTTCTGGTGAAACTTGGCATCTATAGCCAATAAAACATTTAATATCAGTAATGTTGACTTGATTGTGTGTTGATATGTTTTGATTTTCTGAATTAACTTTATATTAATCTCGTGATTTGTTTGAGGTGTTAACATTGATTGTTCTTGTTCTACCCAAGTCGTTAACTCATGGACCGTAACTGTACAGTTTAGTTTATGCTGTGAAAACTAATGAAATTGATGTAACTGACATGAGAAGAGTTGTCTTTCCATTGGCAGAAAATCTGATCTTTATACTTTGGGTTGGTGTATTTTATTGTATGTCCTTCTATGAAGCATGTTCTTTTATTTCATTCTCTGGGACACAAGATTGTAAAATTCCTGAAATCTTTTAAAAGTCTTTCGTAATAACTTAGATTTGAGAATCTTTTTTAATACAAATATTTCTTCATCTTAGAGCTTCGAAGGACTTTTGTCATCTCATTGGATTCGTAATTTGCTGTACTAACTATTGCAGCTGATCTGATTAGTTTTCCTTGATCCTACATTTGTGAATGCCACCTGAACTGATGAATAGAGTATGATCTTGACATCCTTTTACAATATTTCTATTTGCCCACGAATTCAAATAGCTTAGAGTTGTTACTCAATATGCTTTAGGTGGCATGCAGTTGCTTCCTGGACGTGGGATGCTCAAGACGAAACTTGTGGCATTTGTAGGATGGCTTTTGATGGTTGTTGCCCTGATTGTAAACTCCCAGGGGATGATTGCCCTCTGAGTAAGAGATCATTTTTTGCTGTATTTAATATGATTATTAATTATTATTAGGCAGAGAGGATTTACGTAAAGAATCCCATATCTTTTGCCTGGTATCTCAAGTTTTTTATATATATGATACGAAGTCCTTGTACATTATGCCTTGCATGTGTGGGTGATGCCAGTGGTGCTGTTGAATGTAATTTGTTCTCTGTGCATAATTTTGCTCTGTTATTTCACTAAAACACATTCCATATCCATGGTAAATATACACTGCCGTTTGAAGAACTCAAAGGATTTGATCACATAGCATTATGGTCATTAAATTGTCGATTTTTAACTTCATGAATAGCATCAACTAATGCAACTGTGGGAAATTAAAATATGTATCATACCTACATTTATTCCATTAGTTTCAAAAATCACCATGTTTTTGTGTGTACCATGTACTAATTTGTGCCCGTTTTCCTTTTCCCTTCCTTTTTTAGAGAGGGGGTTTGACTGAAACTGCATTGGAGCCATATGCTTCTTTTTCCATCAGTTGTGGCAAAAGTTCAGATTGTTTGGAATTATGAATATATTGCATTCGTACAACTATAGAGCTATAATTCTTGTTCAGTTTTATTATATCTGATACTCGATGTTGATTGCCTACCCCTCTCCATGCAAGCGAAAAATACAACTTTCCAGTTTCACTGTGCCTCCTATAACATCCGTCATCATGATTGAGAATTAATATTTTCTATGTCCTCGTATTATACTCCTGGTTCAGTTGTTAGAAGAGATGATTCAATCAATTTGTATTTTCACTACCAATTTCATGTTTTGCAGTCTGGGGTGCTTGTAACCATGCCTTCCATCTCCATTGCATATTGAAATGGGTGAATTCCCAAACTCCGCAAGCACATTGCCCCATGTGCCGTAGGGAGTGGCAGTTTAAAGGATAAACCCCACCAAGATGAACGGTTCTTGCCGTCCATCCCCTGCATAGCTCTCAGCTCTCGTTTCCCATGTCGCAAATGTGATCAAGGGAGCATCATTTTCCTTTGAAATTTGTTGTGTCAAAAATGTTGGAAGCGTTTTAAATGTCTTTCACCAGGACAATCAGTTTTGTACGCTAATATGAGAGGGTGTGGCCATCAGCTAATCATCTTAAAATAGAGAAATGTTTTTGATTTTATGTATTCTCATTTTCAAGAAGAAATGCAGGTTTGTTGCTCCAATCAAATATAGTGAGTGGCAATATTTTTGTTGGTTCCAATGGTCGCCCATACAGCCTAATACTATTCTCATTCCTCCATACATGATATATATATATATATATATATATATAT
>KV020387.1:0-12009 GCA_001598015.1 Dorcoceras hygrometricum | reverse complement strand
ATCAGCTATTGGTTTCATTGTTCATTAGCTGTTAGTTTGTTCATCAGCTGTTGGTTTTATTGTTCATCAGCTGTTGGTTTCATTGTTCATCAGCTGTCAGTTTGTTCATCAGCTGTTGGTTTTATTGTTCATCAGTTGTTGGTTTCATTGTTCATCAGCTGTCAGATTGTTCATCAGCTATTGGTTTCATTGTTCATTAGCTGTTAGTTTGTTCATCAGCTGTTGCATTGTAGTGTTGTATTCAGTCGTTGCACTGTTCATACGTCTATTATGGTGCAAATGACACCGTTTCAATTATTCAGAGTCACGTCTGATAACAAATATTCTTACGTCTGTTTATTCTTGTTAACAGACTTTCTTACGTCAGCTTCTTAAAGCAAATGACATCGTTTTACACCTATTCTCGAGTCGTGTTGTTAGCGATTATTGTTGCGTCTATTTCAAATGTTAACAGATATTCTTGCAGCTGTTTTACGATAAAAGTGAACAGTGAAGATCTGTTTTGTTTCAAAGTACTGTTTCATTTTGTTACGACTGATTTCATTTCAGCGATAAACCCCAGCAGTCGAATTCGATACTCAGTAAAGTTTTAAAATGGGAAGCGAGAGTTTTAAATGATGGAACCCGATGATGATTAAAGAGATTTCAAATAAAGAAAGGATGTTAATGAAACAAAAGTTTATTTTAAGGATTTATGGCATAGATAACAGACGATCACCAAAGAGAAGGGTGAGTAGTCGTCCAGATGTCGGCTACCCTTTCATATGAGCTATATGCTAAAACTGATATCAGAAGTCATTTTGATCAAAGTGCAACACGGACCTAAGGAGAGCTTCTAAGCCATAAATCAAAAGAAAATGATATTGATGATGAGATCTGGGCTATTATCCCCTATCTCCAAGTTTATGAAAGAAAGAAATGTTTAAGAAATGTTTACGAATGAATGATATGTTCATTAATGTTCCTTTAACTCAAGTTATGTATGTTTCAGATGTCTTCCTGCGTTAAATGAATTCGTTATTATTCAGATTTTACTTGTTGAGCCCCTATACTCAAGCTTTTAAAATGGTGCAGGTATGACAGCTGAGGAGCGAACAGGAGGTGAAAACTGATGGCAGCTGCTGGTTGTTGTGTTTATCAATGGCCAGCATTTTCCGTGTCATAGCTGATGTTGTATTGTATTTTAGGCATATGTATTAGATCAATTACAACAGTTGTATATTCAAACAGAATTTCAGATGTTGTAACTCGCAATTGCAAAATTTATATCAGAATATGTTTTCCACAAATGTTTTTAGTAGTTAGCGCGCAAGTGAGTGTCTGTCAGCTTTTGGTTGAGTTCGTGTTTCATTCTTTTAAGTTATAATAAATACAGCTTATAACCAATTATCTTTCATCCCTTCTTTATTCAAAAAAATTTTAATTAACCCCAATTTCGTGACCCCGTGGGTTACGGGCGTCACAGAATGATTTTCCTGAAGTTTTTCCAGAGGACATCCATGTACTATCACCAGATAGAGAGTTGGAATTTACAATTGATCTAGTACCAGGAGCAACGCCTGTTTCCAGACCACCTTATCGCCTTGCTCCAACAGATATGAGAGAATTAAAAGAACAGATCCAAGACCTGTGGGATAAGGGATTCATTCGACCTAGTACGTCACCTTGGGGAGCCCCTGTTTTGTTTGTCAAGATGAAAGATGGGAGCTTGAGGCTGTGAATAGATTATCGAGAGCTGAACAAGATGACAGTTAAGAATAAACATCCCCTTCCTAGGATTGAGGATTTGTTTGACCAGTTGAAGGGATCAACAGTCTTTTCTAAGATCGACTTGAGATCTGGTTATCACCAATTGAAGATCAAGCCAGCTGATATTTATACGACGGCCTTTAGAACACGCTATGGCCATTATGAGTTCTTAGTAATGCCCTTTGGACTTACCAATGCACCTTCAGCCTTTATGGACTTGATGAATAGAGTTTTCCAACCTTTTTTGAATCAGTTTGTGGTCGTATTTATAGATGATATCTTGGTGTATTCCAAGACCAGCTCAGAGCACGCCAACCATCTTAGGACAGTGCTACAAGTTTTGAAGAGCAAACAACTGTTTGCCAAGTTCAATAAGTGTGATTTTTGGCTGGAGAAAGTTGCATTCTTAGGATATATCATATCCAAGGACGGATTGGAGGTTGACCCAGCCAAAGTTCAAGCTGTTCGCGATTGGCCTGTTCCCAAATCTGTTTCAGAATTCGAGTGCTTTTTGGGTTTAGCTGGATATTATAGACGTTTTATTAAGGGATTTTCGAAGATAGCTGTTCCATTAACTTCTCTAACTAGGAAGCAGGTTAGATATGAATGGACCCCATATTGTCAGATCAACTTTGAGAAGTTAAAACAAGCTCTAATTGAATCCCCGTTGCTGACCATGCCTTCCGATCAAGTAGAGTTTGTCATCTATACAGATGGTCCAAGCTGGGTTTAGGTGCTATATTGATGCAGGACCGTAGAGTAATCTCCAATGCTTCTAGACAACTGAAGAACCATGAGAAGAGCTACCCCACGCATGACCTAGAACTAGCAGCTGTAGTTTTTGCCTTGAAAATCTGGAGGCATTGCCTTTATGGGTAGAAGTGTAAAATATTCACAGACCATAAGAGCCTTAAGTACTTTTTCACCCAAAAGGAACTCAATATGAGGCAGAGGAGATGGTTAGAGCTGGTAAAGGATTATGATTGCACCATCAACTACCATCTAGGAAACACGAATGTAGTGGCCGATGCTCTAAGCAGGAAATCAATAGGATTATCTCAACTCGCTGTCCAGAGACCATTGGCTTATGAAATTTAGAAGTTTGGGTTAAAATTAGTGCCCCGTGATAGTGCTATGATCTTGGAAGATCTCTCCATTCAACCAGATCTGATAGACCAGATCCGAGAAGGACAGCTGAAGGATGAAAGCTGAAGAAGTGGGTTAAGCAAGACAAAGAGAGAGGTAGCAACCTCTATACCTCAGAAGGAGGAATTTTTAAATATCAGGGCCGGATGTGGGTGCCCCAAGTAGACACCATGAGAACAGATCTGATGGCTGAAGCTCATACAGCCCCGTACTCAATGCACCCAGGGAGCACTAAGATGTATAAGGATCTCCAGAAGTTGTATTGGTGGCCAGGCATGAAATGCGACATTTTACAAATTTGTTTCAGAATGCCTAACCTGTCATCTGGTCAAAGCTGAGCATCAAAGACCTGCTGGAATGCTGAAGCTCTTGCCCATACCTGAGTGGAAGTGGGAACGCATTGCAATGGATTTTGTGGTTGGACTACCCAGAACTGCCCTAGGATACAATTCTATATGGGTTATAATAGACAGACTCACTAAGTCAGCTCATTTCTTACCAGTTAAGACAACTTATGATGTGAGAAAGTATGCCCATTTGTATGTGAAAGAAATAGTGAGGCTGCATGGTATTCCAGTTTTGATTGTATCTGATAGAGATCCAAGGTTTACGTCATCTTTCTGGAAGAGTTTACACAGAGTTTTGGGTACTAAGTGACCTTTAGCACAGTCTTTCACCCCCAGACCGATGGTCAATCAGAAGGGTGATCAGATTTTGGAAGATCTACTCAGGGCTTGTATCATAGATTTTTCAGAGAGTTGGGATTTAAAGCTACCGCTAGTAGAATTTACGTAGCATAACGGTTTCCAAGCTTCGATAAAGATGGCCGCATATGAAGCTCTCTATGGTCGAAAATGCAGAACACCTCTTCACTGGGATGATGTAGGTGAACGAGCTAGTTTAGGTCTAGATGTGGTAGAGAAAATAGCTGAAGCTGTTAGGAAGATTAAGGAGCGGATGAGAACATCTCAAAGCAGACAGAAGAGTTATGCTGATAATAGGCGTCGAGAGCTGAGTTTTGAAGTTGGTGATCATGTGTTTCTGAAAGTAGCTTCGATGAAAGGTGTAATGCGTTTTGGGAAGAAAGGAAAGGTGAGTCCAACATATATTGGTCCCTAGGAGATTTTTTTGGACAAAGTAGGAACGATGTCTTATCGATTAGCACTGCCCCACATCTGTCATCAGTGCACAGCGTGTTTCATGTATCAACTTTGAGAAATTATGTTCCCAACACGTCGCATGTGCTGAGTTATGAACCAATCCATCTTGCACCAGATCTGAGTTATGAAGAAAGACCCAAGAGGATCCTACTTAGAGAGATTAGGAAGTTGAGGAACCGTAGTATTCCAATGATTAAAGTACAATGGACTAACCAAAATGAGCAATAAGCTACGTGGGAGACCAAAGCTGATAAGCATAGTCTTTACCCAGAGTTGTTTGGTAAGTAAAAATTTCGAGGACGAAATTTCTATAAGGAGGGTAGAGTTGTAACGCCCCAAAATCAATAGGACCATAATTTTAACCCTTTTATTCTAAGAGCCTGATTTGATATTTGAGCATTCAGATTTGAGCTAGTTTTATTTATTTAAATCCAAATTCTTTTCTTTCAGATTTGAAACGCGATCCAGAAGGTTTCCGGACAGATTTCGCCCCAAGCACAATCCGACTTGGTCCTATCTGAATTTATCCTTTTAAAATAAATGTTTTGAAATGGGAGAATTGTTTATAAAATGCTTGTAAAAAATTTTAATAGTAGTAGGGAGCTTTTATCAAATTCTTTTAAAAGGACAAAGAGTTGGTATGGCAACCATGCCTACTAAAGTATTTTTTTTACCTGATACCAATCATTCTCCCGTATATCATGATTTTTACGTGAGTTAGAAGCTCATTTTTTCTTGACAAGAAAATTGTTTAGTTCTCTAAAAATTTCTAAGGAGTTCATCGCTTGTGCTTGAGGAGATCTTCCGCAGAAACCAGTTGTTCTTCGTATTTTCCAGTTAAAGGCAAGTAAAAGCTGATTCTTTGCTACACCATGAAAGTATATATCATTTCTTCAGTTCTGTGATTGCTTGCCTGTTTTTTGCCCAAGTTTTAGCTTATGTTCATGCTCTTGCTTGGTTTACGAAAATGAATGATCGGGTTCACAGAGTTGATTTCTGTTTTTAAAACTCTCCAGCATGTTTTAGTGCGAATATTGTTGTTTTTAAAACACCGAACTATACAGATTCGAGTTTAATGAATGATTATGAACTCCTTCGTTCTGGTATATGTCAGCGTCTGGACTTGACTCCAAGTTCATCGGCGATGCTGGTCAAATCAGGATTTTGTACCGATTAGATAGGCGGAGTTGGTATATTTGGATGTC
The DNA here is from genome assembly GCA_001598015.1 of Dorcoceras hygrometricum. Classification (NCBI taxonomy): domain Eukaryota; kingdom Viridiplantae; phylum Streptophyta; class Magnoliopsida; order Lamiales; family Gesneriaceae; genus Dorcoceras; species Dorcoceras hygrometricum. The sequence goes on along the minus strand of KV020387.1, from coordinate 6,749 downwards.
GTTCGTGATACTGCAGCACTAGTTCCAGTAGCCCAATCTATTTTAATTCTAGCGATGTTATTTATATATTCAAATCTGCTTCGCACCTAAACACTATTCTCTACAGTCAAATCTGTTTCACGCTAACGATATGATTCCAGAAGCCAGATCAGTTTCCTCGCTAGCGATACCGTTTTGATAGTCAAATCTGTTTTTCCCAGACCCAAATCTGTTTTTAACGCTAGCGATACTGATTACATTGTCAAATCTGATTCCCACATCTGTTCACGCTAGCGGCACTATTCCCATGGTCAAATCTGTTTTCCACGACTGAGATCTGTTTCGTACCCGAGTACTGTTCTTATTAGCCAAATCTGTTCCCATGTCAGTGATATGTCTCCTGTAGCCAATTATGTTGCTCAGTACAATTTTAAAGAGAAATGAGTTTTAAAGGAAGTGAACCCCAAGCTATGTGATCTGAATTTTATCAACGATTTGTTTAGAGGAAGTAATGTTCAGTTTTAAAGGATTTATGGCATAGATAACAGACGGTCATATTGGAAGGGTGAGCTAGTTGTTGAAGGAATTAGTTGACCCTTCATATTGGGCGATGTTTCGCCATATTGTTACTGAATTCAGATGTAGCTTGATCAAGCGCCAAATGGACCTAAGGAGAGCTTCTAAACCATAAGTAAAAAAAAAAAACGAAAAAGGAAAAATAAATGAGATCTGGGTTGTTATCCCAAATCTGATTTTACGAAAAGAAATTTATGTTTAAACTGAATTCCTTTAAACTATAATTATTTTAAGTTATGTATATGTCTGCCTGCACTAAGTGAACTTGTTATACTCGGTTTTACTTGCTGAGCCCCTAGGCTCATTAGCTTTTATGGTGCAGGTGAGTCAGATCTGGGGCAGAAGGGGGGGCAGGAGCTGAACCTGCTGGGGCGTGTGTGTGTTATCGAAGGCCAGCGTTTCCGTGCTGTTGTTGTTTTTGATCTTTTGTCAAATATGTATTAAGATCCATTACAACAATAGAGAATTCATATAGAGTTCCAGTAGTTGTAATATCGTATTTTGTAACTTGAACCTCAAACCTATTAGTCAAATATGTTATTTATATGTACGTTGTTGGCGCCAATTGTTTGCATATCGGTTTGTAAGGAAATACAGTTTACAACATTTTGCATTCAGCCCTTCTTTTCCTTTGTTTATTGAATTAACTCCACTCCGTTGATTCCCATGGGTATGGGTGTCACACAACTCTTTGTACAAACCCACTCCCGCAACCAGCAGCCACGAGAACTCCTAGCAATCAACCAACGACTCAGACCCGTGATCTGTTTCGCAACACAAATGCTCAGCACTAAGCTGGTTGTTCTAGTTTAGCACTTATACACTTCTCTGTTTATGATTTACAAAGATGGCTCAATACTACAGAGTGTGTAAATAGAAGAGTATGTGACACACTTGTTCTGTACTTGTGTCACTTGTATCGAGCTGGTTCAACATAAACTCTGCTTGTGCTTGTGAAGGTAACTTAGCTTGTGTGTTCAATGATGTGTTGTCTAATTAGTTCATCGTCGTAACCACTTCACAGCTGATCTTCTCTTCAATATATACTATTTGGATACAACGGTAATAAATGTAGCCAGTAGACACATTTAATGTATCCAAATTGAATTTCCTGTGGCGTAAAATGTCTATACGATGAAAGTACATCTTTATTAAATGTGTTGCCCTTTTTAGCAACTCTGCACCGTCTTCAGTATGTACCATATCTCTGCATATCTGATATTAACTTAAAGTAGTTCAAATGACTACACATCACTGCAGAGATGTCGAATTTTTCAAATCAAGTTGTACGTAGATTCAAACATTCCCAAATGCAGATTGATAAGTTGCCTTTAACTTAGCTGGCCTTCCAATCTGGTTCTAGAGTATTGAGCTACTTTTCTTGATCGAAATCATACTGTTCTTGTCTTTGTTTTATGCCGATTCGAATATACATTCCGTTATGCTCAGATCATCGACTTTATACCATTTGTAGAGTTAATCTACTTTAATCTACTTTAAGTTGGTTACTCATCACTCCAGCTGGTTTGTTATCTGCGATCTGTTTCACAACTGTAGATCACCGTTTTCCTGCTCCTCGAATTTTCTCAAGTGACTTCCCTTTATCTAGTTGAGCATTTTCGAACTGATAGGTGCAAGGCCTAGTACTCAACTAGTTTGTCATCAACCAACATACCTTATATCCTTAGCTGGTTTGACCTCAGCCAGCTTGACCCTGATTGCCTTGGCTGGTTTGTCCTTAACCATCATACCTGAATGCTCTGAGCTTGTTTTCCCTTGACCATCTTAAGCCTGCTCCGATCTGGTTTCTACGTCCAACATAGTATGTTTCGTCCAGATCTTGTTACTTTGGTTCGATTACTCTCTTTTATGGATTTCATTTCTTGTTTAATTTTCATCACCAAAACTTCTGAAATTCATCGTAACAACATTGAATAAGCGAAGAAGTATTATGAAATGTTAAAAAGTTTTTCTTAACTTATATACAAAAAAATGACTGAAAATTGAAAACAGCACGGAAGTGAATGTCCATGACAGACACCCCGATCTGATCCAGCTCGCACCATCCAGCTCCGATTAATTCTCATCACCTGCACTCAAGAAAACTAGTGAGCCTAGAGGCTCAGCAAATATGAAATAACAAAGACTGGTTTCTTGATCAAAGCTATCATCTGTAATCGTAGGTTGGGGAATTATTCCCATCTTTACTTTGTGAAGGAGAACAAAGGTTCGTCAACCAACATCCTCATCCTTTCTATGTGAAGGGGCACACTGGTTCGCTAGCCAGTTTCCTCACCCTTCCTAAGCTGATCATCTGTTATCTTTGCCATAAATCACTTTAAGAAGTTGAAATTTTACTTCTTTTAAATATTTCGGAAAAACTTTCTTTGAACTTCTTTTCTTTCATCTGTAGAAGATCGCTTAAACATATATGGTTCGTTGTTTTAAAACTCTTTTGATTTTCGAAAGCTACTGAAAGTTCATAGGAGTTCAATAGAAGAAGAACACTGAAATCAGCACAGGCTATAGATATGAATAACGAACAACAGAGCTCTAAGCTGATGAACTATGAGTATAATTGCGAACATATTGGAGGTATACCTTTGAATCAAAGCTAAAGAAAAGAAGAATTAAACATAGAATTATTGTATCAGACCAGAATGGACCTAACCTTAATCAGCTCAGAGTATGGTCAGCACGCGAACGTACTGGCTCAGAACAGAAAATCAGCTCTGGGCTGTTTGGTCAAATAAAGTCAAGTCAGACCATACAATCAGATCACGAGCAGACTGGACAATAAATAGATCGCAATAAAACTGGACAATGAAATCAGGTCTCAAGCTAACTAAACAATGAAATCAGATCGCGACTTAAAAATCAGCTCGGGAAAAATAAGCAGATCGCAAACTTAGCTCAATAATAACTAAAAGCTTAAAAGATTTCCTTAGTCTGAAATAATCCAAAATATCTAAGGGAAATTCCAAAAACACGGAAATGTAAGCTGCTTGTAAGCTACATAAACAAAACACGTAGACTACTTGAAGAACATCCAGAAAACTCAGGAAGAAACTGGATCAAATATCGTAAAAACATTTTTTAACAAACTTTTCTTAATCAAAAATTTATCAAACCAACATTTTCTCAAGAAATCATCTTTAACTCAACTCTTTTTGAAAAAACTTCAAAGAAAACGTTTCTCAAACATTTAACACATACAAACATGAAAGTAGAAACAATATATACTTTCTAAAATGCAGCAAAAAAATAGATTTTACTTGCCTTAACAACGATGATGATTAGCAGAGAATCCGGCCTAAAAAAAAGTGCAAACACGATCGTCCCTTTGAAAATATTTTCTTTAAATAAACTTCGGTCGGTTTTCTTTTTACAGAGAGCACCACTTTCTCAAAAGGTTTTCCTCTACATGAAGTTTTTGTGAAGAAAGATGAGATGTGCTTGTGCAGGTATTTATATAAAAATCTCAAAGCCAAGTTAAATGAAAACATGTTTTTTTAAAGTGCTACTAAAAAAATGCTACCCTGCTTTTAAAACAAATAAAATACAGACTGAACTGATTTGGTTAAAAATAAAATGAACCGGGCTTGTCTTGATCGGCAAACTGCTCTCGCAACTACGCCCTGAACTGAAACAGATCAGCACAAATAAAACCTGATTGGAAATAGAATTTATAAATAGATCCTTCAAAACTTTAAACTTTACATTTGTGGATTTATGGATTTCTGGGCATTATAGTTCTACCCCACTTATAAAAATTTCGTCCTCAAATTTACTTACTTAAATAGCTCTGGGTAGCAACTACACATATTTGCTTCAACTTCCCAGGTTGCTTCCCTTCTGAGTGGTTTGCCCACCGAATCTTGATCATAGGGATACTTCTATTTCTCAACCTTCGGTTTTTTCTAAAAAGAATCTTCACTGGATCTTCTTCATAGGTTAGATCAGGCGCAAGATGTATCGGTTCGTACCTTAACACATGCGAAGGTTTTGAAATATACTTCCTGAGAGTTGATACGTGAAATACCTTGTGAACTGCTGACAACTAGGGTGGCAATGCTAAGCCATAAGATAGTGTCCCTATCTTTTCCATAATTTCAAAACGGTCCAATATATCTGAGACTCAGCTTACCTTTCTTACAAATCTCATGACACCCTTCATGGGTGCTTCCTTCAGAAACACATGATCACCTACTTCAAAATTCAGCTCGCGATGAAAACTATCGGCATATCTCTTTTGTCTACTCTTTGTCATCCTCATACGCTCATGTTTTATTTTGATGGCTTCCACAGTCTGTTCTACAATTCAGGCCCTATTTCCGTTCTTTAAGTGAATTTAGGATAAAAAAGAGTTGAAATATTAGCTCAGGAGTTCGGAGGAGGGGGTGAATTAACTCCTCTCGAATTTGTGAAAAACTCTTTTTTAAAATATTTTGCAAGCTTTCAGCTTGTCTCATAGATGAGTTACCATCTCGATGAATCTCAGCGTAATCTGTTGTCTCGAGTAACAGAAATTATTTTGCGCAAGTAACTCAATTCAATAATGAACAGATTAGAAACTTAAAGCAGTAAAAATTAAAGGGACGAGAGTTTTTTTTTGGAAGTTCGGAGCTGAAACTCCTACGTCTCCCATTCTTCCTTGTACAGGAAGAATTCCACTAGAACAATATGATTACTACAGCTCCTGCAATAATCCGGTCCAATAGCCCACAGACTGTGAGAACTCCTAGCACTCGACAATAGTTTACAGACCCATGATCTGGTCTGACTTACAGTTATCAGCTCTGAGCTGATTACGCTTTTCTCGCTCTACGTACTCTATTTTTGAGATACAATGAAAGCTTAACACTACAGAGTGTTTTTCGACTGTAAATTTGAAACAAAAAGTTGATAACAACAAGCAGTGTGTGTCACTCATGTAAACTGGTTTGAGGATAGTGTGCTCTGTGTACAGTTTGTTGGTCTATAGATTGGTCACTTTTTGGATGGTTTGTAGAACTGTTACTGTCACCTTTTCAAAGATTGGATCGTCATCTCTGTGTCCCCTTCTTCTCAAACAGTCATTAATTGAGCCAGTAGACACACCTCTCTGTTATCAAGAACGAAGGTACGTTGCAATAAATTCTTATCCTGAGGGTTGACATTTGTCTGCAAAATCAAGTTGCTTTTTACACAGAAATGCAAACCTTCCTATTTCTCATAAAACATCTCTCTGGACATTTTGCTATAAATGGTGCCTTACAGTCTGATCTTCATCTTTGACAAAAAGGCTCTTTCGTCTTTTAGCTTTCAACGGCTCTTTCTGTTAAATAAAATTTATAAGTTTTGGTGATAACAAAAGCTGAACTCAGGTTAACATCTGTACAATCAGTTGTTGTAATTAAAAAACAAGTATATTCAGTTTGAAGTATTCAGTTATCGGGTTGAAGCGGGTACAGTTGATTTGCTATAATATTTTGTTATTCGGGAATGATTCAGATGTTGGAACGACTAATCAGATATTGGGTTAAATATCTCAAATCAGTATATACGAGTAATCAGATTATGGCATCGGGTATTTATTTTAGATGTGACATTAGTTCAGATGTTGAGGCTACGAAATCAGATTCTGGTATTTGTTCAGTTATTAAGTCTTTATTTCAGAAGTGAACGCATTCAGATGTTGAGTAAAGCTACTTTGAATTAGATGTGACTAATAGGGAACGATTCAGATTTTGGGATATGTGTATAACAGAGCCTTCAGATGTCAAGACAGTCCATTCAGTTGTTGCATTCAGAATTTGCAAGTACTCAGTTATCTCTATATATTCAGTTGTGACAGCTATGAATACACAAGCAGCAGTGTGATAGAGACTTATTGCGAGGCAGAAAGAAATGTTTTAACAGAAAGAGCTTTCAGGCGTAAGGAACGAATAGCTTCAAACGAGATCATATGTTTAAATTGGAAAAAATCAATGATCACGATTGAATCGTACAATTGCCTGGAATTAAGGAGACTGTTAGAGTAGATGCCCAACTAGCCAACTTGTGGCGTGTGGGTTTTATAGACTCTTGTACAAACAATCTTTATATATGATATTCGCATTTTCTTATATGGCATTCTTTACTTTCATTATGTGTGTAATGATTTACAATTGTGTTGAGTAAAGACCTAGAATGCACTGAAGCGTATGTTAGAT
>KV020386.1:0-15059 GCA_001598015.1 Dorcoceras hygrometricum | reverse complement strand
CAATCCGGCCACCACGTTGCCCCTGTGTTGCGCAAACTGTGCACTGGGCAGCGGCCCAAATTTGACCGCTGTGCACGTCAAACGCGCACATCAGGCGCGCGCATAAGCGCGCGGCGGCGGCCGGCGGCCATCATCAAAATTTTTGTTTTGATCGATTTCAAATCTGAAAAATGAGATTAGATGCAATATGGCAACAATTGTATTGAAGGATCCGAGCCTTGGCTCTGATACCACTGTTGGGGAACTGTGGCGGATCCGGATCCGGATCCCGTCTCCCGACAAGGCAGCGGAATAATAAAATTAGGCCGGGAAACGTTCAATACAATTAAAATCTACTGCAAACTATGAACCATTCATAGGGCGTTTAGTCAGTTACCTTGCTGGCGACAGGCGCCTGGCTCCAACCAGAATCGCAAGGAGACTGGCTCTTCTCGGTAGGCGACGGTAGATTCGTCAATCAGGTCCACGACCGGAAGGGAGACTCCTTCGTCAGGCCTGACGAGATCAACGCGGACGAATTCTCCTCGAAAAACTGATCGGAGCAAGTCCGATCAATCAACGACAGGGCGGCGGCCGACGGCGGCAAGCGGCGGCGGCGGCGTGGGAGGAGAGGAAGAAGGGCGGCCGAAACTTTAGGGTTAGGGTTGTGTAATCTGAATTACTTCCTTGAGTTGTTACCAATTAAGCCTTAAGTCTAATTAAATAGACTAGCAATGGACTTGGACCGGCCCAACGGGCCCGGGTCCAAATGACGATATCCATCGCTGCGATTTCATCGTAACTCCGATCGCCGATCAGATCGAACCGATCGACTCAGTTTCCAAAACAAAACATTATGATATGAAAAACAAATTTTCAGATCATCTAATCCTAAATTGCAAAATGACCGTTTTGCCCCTCAACAGCGGGAAATCACGATTTGACCCCTGTTGACTTTTATGAAGTCGCACTCCCTAGAAACCTCCTCCTATGCTCAACACATTGAGCTCAGTATCCGTGCGGGAATCTCGAATTCAGTACTTGTGTGACCCTCAATGGTTCAGGGATACAGCTAGCCGTGGGCCCACAACCATTGTGGCTCCGGAATCACAATTCCAGACTTGCCCATCGGATCATGGTAAGAGCGTCTAGCAACATCGCCCCATGATCCCCTAGGTATCACTGATAGTGCCTGCAAAAACCAGTTGGTCGTGGTTAGCGTATAGTACGGTCCTTTCAATCCATATATCCCGATCAGATCAATGACCATTGGTAAATCGAGAGTCGCTATAGATACGATAGCTATGCATACATCTTGGAGATCGAATAGTGACATCGCGAGTGTAACTAGGTAAACTCATTTACCTAAAACACTTCTAGTACTCTGGCCAGAGATTTATACACTATTATCCCCTCAGATAGCATAGGATATCCACGCATGTAAGCGAGCGGTGAATCCTCGACAACGATGCATCGACTCCTACATGCATCGGGGTCTCACCCAATCCCGCCGCCTAATGACCCCAAGTGAGTCGGCAAACGGGTCAAAGTGAGACGCCTATCATGTAGAGTCTCAATGACGTTTTGAGTCGTGAGAACTAATCAGTACAACCAAGACCTCGGACTTATCCACTCGACAAATGGTAACCACTTGGAAATTCCGAACGAGGGTAGTTCGATAGATCACCAGGTCACTATCTATCTGCATGCTCAGAACATCACAATGTTCCCTATCAATGAAACATGGTACTTCGCATCGCAGATACTAGTCTCGAACTCGGGCGGCCTTATCCTCATTTTGACGGCCCAATCGACTAGGAACACGTTTAGAGTACACAGTGACTATTAGATGTGTTTCACGATAGCCGTCATACCCACTATCACATCTAACATACACTATAGTGCATTCTAGGTCTTTACTCAACGCAATTGTTAATCATCATACAACACAATGAAATTAAAGAATGCCATAAATAAATGCGAATATCATATATAAAGATCGTTTCATAGAAGAGTCTATGAACCCACACGCCACAAGTTGGCTAGTTGGGCATCTACTCTAACATAAGCCGCATGAATAAGATCAGATCATAGGAAATCAGCTAAGAACCCTTCTCAATTTGGAAGAGCAATTCATATCATAGCATGGTATTCAGATTAGAGACGAGTACAGCTCAAGCGCAGCTTAGATCAGTTCAGAAGCTTATATCGATTCAAAAACGTAGATCAGCTCAGAGCGTCGTAGATCAGAATAGAAGCTTAGATCAGCTTAGAGCGTTGTAGATCATATCAGAGCTTAAGAGACCAAAATGAAGCTTCAAAGTAGAGCAAACAGCTTAGAGAAAGGTCAGTTCTTAAAACAGTTTAGATCTCAAAATCAGCTTTCAACTCTCAGTTTATCAGTTTTCAGATCAAAGCTTACTGCTTATCAAGTCATCTTCAAACCACGGCCCAGATCTTGTCAGAAGAGCCAAGAGACAACTTAGACGAGTTTTTATGAGAATCAGAACCAGTTATGGTATAATGTACAGAGAGATTTTTGAGAAAGTCGAAGGTTTCCGTTTTTGGTCAATAAACAACTGGGTTCTGCAGACAAAGTCAATCCCTAGGGGAAACTTTAAATGAAGCATTTATTGCGGCATACCTTCGTCCTAGTTGAAAGAGGATTGTGTCTACTGGCTCATTTATTGACCGTTGAAGAAGAAGAGTATAAATAGATGACAAGCTGCTACGTGAAAGAGTTACCGACTTACCAGAGTTACAGACGCGACACACAATTTCTGCGAGCTTTATCGACAAACGAGAACAGTTAGAGCTATTTCATACAATTCTGTATAAGTTTTTCAGCTTATTGCTCAAGTTATAGGTTCGAGCGTTGATTTGTGTTCATTCAAAAAGCCTTAGAAAATCTCTTTGTAAACACAACCTGTGAGCTGTAGAGTGTTGTGAGACTAGGAGTTCAGCTCGAGTGTGGCCTGGCTGATCGGATTAGGATACACGGTATTCTCGTCAAATCTTCTATTGGATACGTAGAAGCGTTGCTTCGAACTTCCATAAACAAATCTCTGTCTTGCAATATGGAAGCATAACTCTGATTCTGTGTGCTTAACTATGCCCTTTACTGTCTTTTCCAAAAAAAACTTTGTTGAGTTAATGGTGCATGAGTGACAGAAGTACTGGGATATGTGACCTCTTGGAAAGCTCTCGTACGTCAAGTTGCTGACGTTGTGCCGATTGATCTGATTGTTCAGGTGGTTGTAAAAGTAAGACGTTAGATCTTAACGGATAATACTATCTCTGCTGGGATAGTCCCGGCAATCGGAAAAGGATAAGACTGATCTCTAAGGGAAATGAGACAACATCAGCAGTTAGACACACCTCCCCGAACTCATTGACCTAACAGCCCAACCCCAATGCACACAATTAGGGCTGTAAACGAATCGAATCGAGCCGAACTTTATGAAAAAAAATATTTAGTATTTGAGTTCGAGTTCGAGTTCGAATTCGCCTATTCGAATCTCGATTCGAAGTTCGATTTCTTGTCATTTGCGGCTCGAATTCGATTCGATAGAGAGCTCGAGTTCGAGTTCGATTCGAAAAATTCGATTTGAAATTAGGGTTTAAAATTTAAATATATTTATTTATTACACATTATATAAAATTAAAACAGTAATAATAATAATTTTTATTACAAATATTTAAATAAAGGTTCGTGAGTGGCCCGCGAACCTTTCGAACAAAATAATTTCGGCTCGAGTTCGCATCGTAAAATAGTTTGGCTCAATTCGAATTTTTCGTTCGAGTTCGACTAGAGTTCGAAAAATTCGAATTCGAATCAAATATCTACTCGAAGTTCGAAAAGTTCATGAACATGTTCTATTCGTTTACAGCCCTACATATAATATGTGCATTTTGTGCTGTCATATTATAAGGATAACACCACGGTGTAACAATAACCGATAATTATTCCTACCAATGCTCCCAAAGTACATGAATTATCTGATTTTGCAGAATATATCATAAATAGTATTCCAACAATAGACGGACTCTAATTTCAAGCTTACTATCAAATGGGGTCGTGGAATAAGTAGAGTTATTGTCTAAATTTCCAATTATTAGGGGAGAAAATGATTCTGTGGTATTTAGGAATATCCAGGTTTTGGCCTACAAAAGGGGACGAAACTCGCCTATATTTTCGAGTAAACCATCGTGTACAATGGGGCCTGATAATTAACAAAAAAATAAAATAAAATATGGCGAACCCAATATTTTTTTTGTAATGAAACGTTACTTTCATGAGTTCTAAGTTAATTGTTTATTCACTTGTACGATGGGCAAATTTCAAAAGCGGCTATATGATAATCTTCTACGTTACATAGCTAAATAAGTTGTTATTTCTTCTTTAATATATTGGAACACTTGATGCTACCAGGCCAAGTGTCAAGTGGTGGCTCTAATTTGATTACTCGAAGTCAAGATATGAAGTTAATGGAAGAAGGTTCTTGGTGTCATCTAGATCATTCGAGTACCATTTCTCGATACGACTCCATATAAACCACATTTCCAAACAAAGAAGAAAAAACAGATGATGAATTGCGAAAACAAATTCTTTTATGTTCATCCGTCACAATTTATTGAGAATACTATTTCATCTGGCCAAATTATATATTCAATTTCTATAATTAGTGTTATTGTACTATTATTTTACCAATCAACCCTTATTTAATCAATTTATTTAAATATTAAAATTTTGACTAAAATAAGGGGAAAAAGAAAATATTTTATAAAATATAGATTTCCAAACACTTTCTTAATATATAACATAATACAATTAAGTGGGACGAAAGCAATAATTAAAATAATATTACGAACCGTCATAAGAGTTAAACAATATTACCAACCATTGTTATAATCAATGTCCTGTCAAGCCAAGTGTTAATCAAGTGATCATGTAATAACTCTATGTATGATATAACAACGATACTTGAAATTTATTTATTTGATACATCTTTATCCAAATGTCTTTGTTTGTCGCATAGATAAAATTCGTGAATATACGGATACTAGTCTCTAGCTCAAGCAACATTTATCATTCTTAGCGACGGTTGAATCGACTAAAAATGGTTTAAAATACACAATTTCCAAATATGAGTTTCATGTTAGCCATCCCATGATTATCTCATATTCTAAATACTTTGTTAATATATGAAAAAGTACAACACGGAAGTAATACTTCAAACTGTTTTAGCAACCGAAAACATGAAGCTACATGTATCATTTCAATCAACTTCAGAATTTGTTTTCCAGATTATCATCAACTAACTCAGCAATGGTGGCATCCTCCCTGTGGAAGAAGAGATCCCGTAGATTAAACGGGCCTACATCGTCCCGAGGCCCGGCCCAGATAGCCTCTGCAAATTGTTGATGAATCCTTTCAGTTGGGTGAAACGAATCCCACCACACATATTCACCTGCATTGTCACACAATTCATATGTAGCCACTTTCTTTGTGCCTCCACACGTGAAGAGCCCGCCATAAGGCCCGGTTCCGCAACAAGCATTCACACTTTCCTTGAAACCTAACATATTTTGTCATTCTAAAAAATTAGATGGGCAAAATTTAAATCATATTATACGAAACATAACGATTCTATTAATTTTAATTTTTGGGTTTACGGTGAAATTACTGTAAAGGTCGAAAATTATCTATGACAAATATATACACATAGCAAATATATACACATAGGGGTTATAGGTAGAAGGAGATCCAGAGATATAACACAACTAATATTGTGTTTTCATTTTATAGTTCACGGTTTGGATGAAATTTATTTGGGCATATATATAAATGTAAAGATATTTTTATATTGTAGTAGTAGATAATCTATCTATTCATTTTTTCTAGATGTTTTCATGAAATCGAGATTAGACTATTAGTCTCGAAACTTTACTCATATTTTTCATGTTTGAAAATGACTTCAAGCCATACCAAAGTCATTGGGATCCACAAATTTAGCTGGTGGTCAGGAATTCGGAACCTATATGGCTGGAGATTTGAGGTAGTGGGGAAAAACTTTTGTTTTTTTTTTTTTTAAAAATAGATGGTCATTCTTTTCTTTCTTTTCTAAGTATTATAGTAGAAACAATATAAATCAAATATTTTGTAACAGGTGATAGCAAATGCTGCGTATTTTCAAATTCTTTACAAAAGGGAGAATTATTTCTCTCAAATTTTAGTAGTTATTTTAACCACAATGTACTGATTTATATCATATAAAAAGTTAGCCTGCCCAGATTGAACAACCAGATGTTTTTTATTTCATTAAGGTATGTAGTTAATTAAGAATATGTGATATAAGCTTAGATTTAAACAATCATAGCTGTAACTTTTCATATCAAAACACAATTATAGTAAGCTAGTTAACACGAGTTCATGTATTGCGTACCATAGTTTGATGGATTGTTGATACGATCTTTAAGCCAATCGAAGAAATTGGAGTTGGAATACTTGAAACCTTTCAACAAGTGATCAAGATTTGAGAGGACACTCTCGAGTGCATTATTATGTGCTAATGCAAGAGAATTGGCTTGTTCCAAGCACCCTCCGGCGGCTTTCGGTTCGATAGCCCTCAGCACTGGTAAGCATCCGAGCGGTGACAAACTTAGAAATCCAAATTTTCTCGCACCTTTCATGTATAATTCCTGGTCAATTGGAATATATATATATCAATGAGATTGCATTATCATATATTGTAGTAAAATCAAAATGAACAATAAAATTAGGTAACAGGTTCAAAACTTTTTCGGTCATGTTTGGCCTAAACTAAGATCATATCAAAGAATAAAGGTGCAGCAGAGCAAAATGTAAAAGTTGGTAATTAATGAATCAAACTGGACATCGTGCCTGAGAGCAAATATTAATTGTACAGTTGAACAACTACCCATGTGGCCTATATAGATAATATCAAGACTATAGTTTTAGCTTAGCTTTTGATATACTCGAGAATGTTCCGCAACCCAGCAGAACTATTAATCTTGAAACTAAAATATCGAGAGGCTAAAAAATATATTTCTAACACATAAAATTATATTAATAAAATGAAATATTCAAGGTCATGAATTATTGAATAAAGTAAATTATTTTCAAGTTCAGCTCGAATAAAGAATATGTTTAAAGTCGGCTCGAACTTAATTACATAGATCAAATATTTTTCGACGGATCAAAAAGCCCCCTAAATTAGGTTCTAAGCTAACAGTCCAATGGATACAAAGAGAGAAATAAATTAATGAAATATATCCAATGAAATAATTAAAATTAATTTACTTGAATTGCTTGTGTCAAGTTTCCAATAACCATTCCCACATATTCCTCGGGAGAATGGAGCTCTTGCATCCTAGGATTTCCAAGATAGCCACCTAAGTAATCGTTACTTCCCATACTGAGGAAATAAACCGCACTTGATATTACTTCTTCTGCTCCGAAGCTTCCCAATTTCGCCGAAAGCCATTTGTGCACAACCTCAAAGTATTTTAGTTGAGTCCTAAGATCAATGGCCTGTTCAAAAATTACACACACACACACATATATGTATAGTTATGCAAATTGAGAAATGATCATATTTATAAAGAGAATAGACGTAGTATTCGGTAATTATAAATGACATTTTTTAATTTTTTTATGATGATGGAACACGTAGTCGTTTGAACGAGAAAGTGTTGGCGAGGATAGTCGAATCTATGATCACAGGGCAATTGTTTATTTACTTCACCAACTAAAAACGTCATCTTCGTTTTACTTTCGCTCTATACATGACTAACCTGACCCAGGTTGGTCGATGAAAGAATTCCTGCCCCACCAGATGCAAAATTCACTCCGTGACTGTAATCCGCGGATGGATCCAAGTATGGAGGAATTATTGGCATATTAGCATATTCAGCTATGAAACAAATCAAGAAAATAACATGAAATTATTGCATAAGTCCAAGTTAGTAGCACCACATACTTATATATTTATATGTCGATCGTACCGATGAAATCTACGATGATCCGACCATCAGAAAACCGGCCGGTCGGATCCTTAAAGTAGCCATTTTGACCATAAGGCTTGTAATTCGCTTGATTTTCCGGAATCGTGTCAATGTAGTTGTTGTTTCCGGGATCAACAGATGAGTCCCCGAATATAAAGAATGATGCTTGTTTTTCTCCTAACACCATATGTGACTTCAACAATAGAATGACAATTGTAGACATAACGCTAACAAAAACTGCCATGTTGTAGAGATAAGAGTGGGGGAAATGTTGTCTCATTCTGGTTTAATTTCGATTAATGGTTTAGGTATTTAAGATGTTTATTGAGTCATTAGGACTTCCTTAAGTACTAAATTTACTCCACAAGATTGTGTGAATGGCGTGTATACCAATGCTTTGAATACTTTTTTTAATGAATAAATTAGGTTTAAAATTAATTAAGGTTAGGTGACAAATTAAAGCTTGGAAATGTTCAGCCCCAATGGCTGTATATCTCTGTCCAAACGGCATCCCTTGAACTTGAGAGGATTCTAACATGCAATCGTTGCCTTAGGCTTTATACACACTAACCACTGAAGCATACAAGTTTCGTGTTATCACAATTAAATGTGATAATCGCGTTGCATGTATATAAATATAGAGAAGAAACACAAAATCAAGTTATATTTTTTTCCCTCTAATTTTATATTAATTGGAATGCTATTAAAAAAATTGTAAATAGTATGCTTGTCGAAAACATATATATTATTGATATTGTGGAATTCTATAAATTAAAACCCATAATTATCAGTCAACTGTGATTTAAAGTAAGTAAAACATATTTATTATGTTGATTAAGATGAATGATGTTGAAATCAGATGGGTGCCATTTTAGGCAAATGAAATATTATACCATAAATCCATGAAACTAGTGTACAATGCTCTTGTATTAGATATAAAACAAAAGAAAAAAATACATAAGCAATTTGTTTATATTGAATTTTGTCTCTAATTAACTGAGACTAGATCTTAGTGCAATACCTTGACTTTGAAACATTTTGAATTAGTCTCTCTTTTCCTTTATTTTTTTTAGGGTCGATCAATACTATAATATTGGATCCGGAAACGAACGCAATCTTGAACTGGGTCGTACGATGCCAAGTTGTCAAACGGGAGATATGACAGTGATTCTCTAACCTTGCCAAATATAAAACTAATGTGCCATTGTTGGGCCATGAAGAGTAACAGCAAGTGCTGTTTCAGTAAGCTGCTCACCAAGGAAATGTTGTCCCGTGAAGAAGAAACGATTAGCCAGATAATTCAGTGCCATTACACAGAATGGATATATCTGAAAAGCTCTCTGCATCTTCTCCATACCATTTCCAATACCAGCAGCTGCAAACATGCATTTTACAACATAAGAAGCAAGGAACAATTGGTTAGAGTGTAAGGACCAAATTTATAAATTCATCCAACTCTCGGATAAGCATAAATTAAAAAAATGTCAAGAAAAAGCAGAAAATGGAAAAAAAAAATCGGTTTGATGTTTCAAATGATCCTCACATACGCTTGGAACAATATTCATAGCAAAAGGTGGAAGATATAAAGCTGAAATTACAGGAACTCAGATTCATGCATCCTTGGTGGCATGATCACAGATGCAATAGTCCATTAATCAACAGTTAACATAGCAAGTGAAAAAGTAAAATCATGTCCGTCTGTAAGACTTTTTTCCTGGTCGATATCAGCATACATCCAAAAGCTTAACCAACCTTCATTCGTTTGGAGTTCTGAAATTCCAAGTGCCACAAGAGCTTCAACGTTGTCGGGATCTAACTGAATGAAGAAATTGTCAAAACCATAAGCTTAAATCCTGATCTTGTTTCACCTCCCCACCGCTTTTTTGGAAATTGTCAAAACCATAAGCTTAAATCCTGATCTTGTTTCACCTCCCCACCGCTTTTTTGGGTTATGACGCATGAAATACGGGATGAATGCGTGATCCTGCTGGCAACTGCTGGGCATGGACAGTAGTATTTAGGGGCCAACTTCTGGTAAACTCTGGGGCATATGGACTGTTGTCGATGAGGCCTCAGTTTTAGGAACACCATGTTACCAATTTAAAACGATACATCCCTACGATGAACATTTGCATATTTAATCATCCTTTGTTGGGCCATGCGAAGGTTATACTTGAGCTGCCACAGTATCTCATCCTTGTGACGGAGCCCCCGTCCCACTGCAGCCTCTTTTGTTTCTCCAGGCAAGAACCTCATGATCATAGGAGGTTTGCGCCCATAGACCACCTCGAAGGGTGACATTCCCGCAGCTATTTGATATGATGTGTTGTACCAAAACTCCGCCAAATGCACTCAACAGCTCCAACTTCGAGGCTGTTCAGATGTGAAACATCGTAGGTATGTTTCCATACATCGATTCATCGGAATCCGGATGAATGTGTATCAAAAGATGAGTTGTTTGTGACAATGCAATTCCTACCTTTTTAAACCACACATCAACTTACATTTCCCGATTAATTTAATCATGCTATCCGGTAGTTTCAGTTATTGCACCAACAATTTAACTCAAATAAGATTTATCAATTAATTGTGAGCCAAACTACTAGCCTTGAGATGATGTGTAGCGACCTGGTGCTCAACAGTAAGCATTAGTAACGATCGATTTTCTGATCCAATGAACATAATCTTGATTTTGATAATTTCTTTTAAAATATATTTATTCAACTTTGCAGTTGGAAGATGCAAATTGAAATTGCAAAGTTTTAAAAACTATTATTTTAGGACATTGGAGTTTATTTTGAGTTTATCTCATAAAAGAGTGATCCAAATCACGAGCAGCCAAAACCAGTGAAAGGATAACTCAAAGATCTATAACTCGTATTAAAACATGCATGGATGAATTCCAAGCTTGAGTTTCAGCACACTTGAGTTTCTGACATAGCTGAGTATTTTGAGTTTTTCTCACAAAGTAGTGAACCAAATCACGAGCGGCTAAAACCACCGGAAAGATAACTCAAAGATCTACAATTCGTATTTCAGCATGCCAGGACAAATTCCAAGCTTTGCAAGGTTATGAAGAGAACGGACAGATCAACCGGATGAATCCAAAAGAGCATCAGGATAAAATGGATAAGCTTCAGTATTTTGCTTGTATCTCATAAATCAATGATCCAAATGACAACTGACCAAAAGGGTTTCAAACCCAACTTATAGATTTATAACTCGTATTTTTAGCGTTAAAGATGAATATCAAGTGTCAATTTGCTAAAAAACGCTGTAAGTTGTGGTAGATAATCTAGAAAAACATCAAGTTTCATATTCTGGAAGAAAGTGAGTAGTTTCAGTAAAATCACCATATCTCCTAGCACAATTATCCAAATGGAACGATTGAAAATTTTTGAAAAGTCAAAACGCTGATCCAAAAATCATCTTCACATGTTGAAGACATAATAAGATATTAAACGGTCCAAACATTGTCTGACCAGTTCTGGATGATGTGCAAAATAAATACAAAGTTCCATGATGAATGCAGTTTTTGGTGTTTCACATATGAGCTTCAAACAGAGTGGTTCTTGATGCTATGGAAAGCCATATGGAGGCTACAATATATTTGTTTACCACTTTACGCAAAAATCAATAAATCAAAAGGTAGAAGCATGAAAAAGCATCCACTGGACCATGAAACTTCTTCTAACATGTTGGGATATACTTGTTAATGAAAGCCCAATAAGGGTGTTGTCCCACATCGGTGTCATTTATAAGAGTTATTCAACCTATATAGTTCCAATTTTGAGGTAAGGGTTGGACCCTTTGGGGTACCGAAGTTTTTGGGCGGGAGAGGACTCTAGTCGGCTCGGTCTTGAAACACACACACGCGCCCGTCCGGTCGGCGAGGCGCGGTGCGGTCTAGCATTATTTTTTTGGGAAAAATTTATTCAAATTATTTAATTTCTCAAAATCAAACCGAACACCAAAATAAACCGAACCGCGAACCGAACTAAACCGAACCGCGAACCGAACTAAACCGACCGAAATGCTTTTCTGAAACAGTGCATCTGTTTCTGGAAAGCTGCATTACTTCGACTAGCAGTGCTCTCTTCAACTGGTGCACCTCTTCGAGTGAAGCAGTGTGAATCAATGCACCTGTTCGGATGAAGAATTGCACCAGTTAGAGACAACTGACCACCGTCTATAAATACTGGCTTTGTGGATTCGAGAAGCACACAATTCTGCATTCTGCTCTCTGCTCTCTCGAACTCACTACATTTCCCTCCTCATACTCATAAAGTTCGAAAGCTTATTTTGTTCGCTATCATTACGAAGTGTTGTGCTGCACTTTGTAATCTGTAGTCGTTGTATCTTAGGGATGATTGCCGCAACGAGAGCACAATTCTCGGGCAACTTCGTCTTGCGGAGAGAGGACTTTCCTCGCCTCGACTGATCACGAAACAGAAACATACAACTGACATAACAATCGCAAGACGAAGTCTTTGGTGTTTCTGTTTTCATTACCTCATCAAACATGTCGTCAATCACCTTCACACCGCTCGCCAGTGCTGCTGCCCACCAAGAAAAGCCGTTCAAATTCTCAGGTGCTGACTTCAAGCGCTGGCAACAAAAGATGCTGTTCTATCTAACAACGCTAAGCATGTCCCGGTTCTTAACCAAGGAACCACCAGTCGTCACTGAAGGCGACACTGATACCCAAAGGAGGACAGCGGTTGATGCATGGAACCACAACGACTTCCTGTGTCGCAACTACATTCTCAACAGTCTAGACGATGTTTTGTACGGCGTATACTGTTCCGTCAAGACCGCAAAGGAGTTATGGAACTCATTGGAGAAAAAATACAAAACAGAGGACGCTGGAGTGAAGAAATTTGTCGTCGGCAAGTTTCTGGACTACAAAATGGTGGATGCCAAATCTGTTATGAGCCAGGTACAAGAAATTCAAATTATTATTCATGATTTAATAGCAGAAGGAATGGAGATAAATGACCATTCCAAGTAGCGGCAATAATCGAGAAATTGCCACAAATGTGGAGAGACTTCAAGAACTACCTGAAGCACAAACGAAAGGAGTTGACACTTGAAGAATTGATTGTACGACTCCGCATCGAGGAGGATAGTCAAACATCCGATGCCAAGACGTACAAGAAGGCTATGGAGGCCGAGGCTAAAGCAAATTTGACAGAATCAAGTAATGCTAAAAAACTCAAGCGCCCCTTCAACGAAAAGAAGCGAGGGACAGCCAAAAAGTTCAAAGGAACGTGCTACAACTGTGGCAAACCAAATCATATGGCCAAGGACTGTCGCCTCCGAAGAAGGACAAAAGTCAGAATCGAGGCCAAGCGAATGTTGTCCAGGACCGGAGTGTGCCAATCGACCTTTCGGAAATTGATTTATCTGCCGTGGTGTTTGAAGCCAACTTGGTAGATAACCCGAGAGAATGGTGGGTTGACACCGGCGCCACCAGTCATATATGTTCTGAAAGAGGAATGTTCTCGTCCTACACTGCCGTCAGTGATAGGAAACTTTACATGGGAAATTCAACGACGTCTGATGTCGTGGGAATCGGGAACGTGGTACTAAAGATGACATCTTGAAAGGAAATGAATTTGAAGAATGTGTTGTACGTGCCGGACATTCGCAAGAACTTGGTTTCGGGATCCCTAATAAGCAAAGCGGGTTTTAAACTTGTATTTGAGTCGGATAAGTTTTTCCTTACTAAAGGAGGAATGTTTGTAGGCAAAGGGTATCAGCACAATGGACTCTTTAAACTCAATGTAATGAATGTTATCCGCCCTGAGGCGATGAATAAAAGTAATAATTCTTCTTACTTGATTGAAATTTCCAATGCTATCATGAAACACATCTAATAGTCGCTGTGTATTCTGAACATGTTCCTAGTCGATTGGGCCGTCAAAATAAGGATAAGGCCGCCCGAGTTCGAGACTAGTATCTGCGATGCAAAGTACCATGTTTCATTGGTAGGGAACATTGTGATGTTCTGAGCATGCAGATAGATAGTGACCTGGTGATCTATCGAACTACCCTCGTTCGGACTTTCCAAGTGGTTACCATTTTTCGAGTGGATAAGTCCGAGGTATTGGTTGTACTGATTAGTCCTCACGACTCGAAACGTCATTGAGACTCTACATGATAGGCGTCTCACTTTGACCCGTTTGCCGACTCACTTGGGGTCACCAGGCGTCGGGATTGGGTGAGACCCCGATGCATGTAGGAGTCGATGCATCATTGTCGAGGATTCACCGCTCGCAGACATGCGTGGATATCCTATGCTATCTGAGGGGATAATAGTGTGCAAATCTCTGGCCAGAGTACTACAAGTGTTTTAGGTAAATGTGTTTGCCTAGTTACACTCGTGATGTCACTATTCGATCTCCAAGATGCATGCATAGCTATCGGATCTCTAGCGACTCTCGATTTACCAATGGTCGTTGATCTGATCGGGATATATGGATTGAAAGGACCGTACAGTATGCTAACCACGACCGACTGGTTCTTGCAGGCACTATCAGTGATACCTAGGGGATCATGGGGCGATGTTGCTAGACTCTTTACCATGATCCGTTGGGTAGGTCCGGAATTGTGATTTCGGAGCCACAATGGTTGTGGGCCCACGGCTAGCTGTATCCCTGAACCATTGAGGGTCACACAAGTACTGGATTCGAAATTCCCACACGGATACTCAGCTCAATGTGTTGAGCACGAGAAGAGGATTTCGGGAAGTGCGACTTCCTAAAAGTCAACAGGGGTCAAATCGAGATTTGACTCTGTTGAGGGGCAAAAAGGTCATTTTGCTATTTAGGGTTTGATAATCTGAAAATTTGTTTTTCACATCATAACATTCAGTTTTGGAAACTGAGTCGATCGGTCCGATCTGATCGGCGATCGGAGTTACGATGAAGTCGCAGCGATTGATATCGTCATTTGGACCCGGGCCCGTTGGACCGGCCCAAGTCCAACTTTAAGTCTATATATCATTAGGCTTAGTGACTTGATTATCATAACAATCATCATAACCAAAA
>KV020385.1:0-11824 GCA_001598015.1 Dorcoceras hygrometricum | reverse complement strand
CCAGAGAATGTTTAAAGAAAATGTTTTCAGAATTTGATTATATTTTATGCTTTCAGTTTCTATCAGAATTCTCAGATATATATATTATTGCGCTTGTTCATTCCAAAGCGTATTCAGATTTCAGTATGTATTCAGCTTCCAGTTTAAGTTTCTATTGCATGATTTTGCTATTCCAGATTTTACCTGCTGAGCCTTCGGCTCACTAGTTTTCATTGAGTGCAGGTAATGAGCAGTAGGGAGCTGGATGGAGAGTGGCTGGTTGGACAGTGTTGTTTATCGTGGACATCTTCCGTTGTTATTTTCAGATTTTGATGTACAGGACTTAGTTATAGTTTTGTATGTTAACAGATTTCTAGTTCCTAATTTTTGTGGAAATCTGTATGAACTTTTGGTGTAAAGATATATGCAAGTTCACTCGTATTTTTGTCAGCTGGTATATCAGTTCCGCGTGTGTTATTTTATCAGCCAGGATTTAGTTTCATGTTTTGTATACCCTTCCAGCTGATTTCCTTCACTTGTTATGAAAAGTGTTTATCATATTGTAATTTTACTTCCGCTCACGTCATTGTTCCTTGTTCCGCATTTCAGAAGCAATGAATTGTGTTTATTCGCAATTTAGTCCAGAATTTTAGTAACGACTTTTATGTTTATTAAGATTGAAATTTTTGGTTCTTTCAATTCGAACCCCAAATTTCTAAATTTCTTTTGAGAAAAGTCCGGTCGTTACACCACTATTGCTACGCCGATCAACTTTACAACCTGCGTAGTCTGCATCACTGTAACCAATCAATTCAAACTTGAATCTTTGGGATACCAAAGACCCACATTCTGTGTGCCTTTCAAGCATTTAAAAATTCATCTAACAGCCATGTAGTGAGACTGTTTTGGATCGGCTTGAAGACCTGGCACACATACAGACTGAGAACATAATGTCTGGCCTGATTGCAGTGAGGTATAGAAGCGAACCAATCATCCAACGATACATGGTTACCTCAGCCGAAGTTCCAGCTTCATCTTTGTCTAGCTTGATCGAAGCACTCATCGGAGTAGCCGCTGATGAACAATTTTCCATTCCAAACTTCTTGAGAAGTTCCTTTGTATATTTATCCTGATTGATGAATATTCCATCCACAAGCTGCTTTACTTGGAGACCTAGGAAAAATGTCAACTCCCCCATCATGCTCATTTCGAACTTATCCTGCATAAGCTTGGAAAATTTGTCACACAACTTAGGATTAGTCGATCCAAATATAATGTCATCGACATAGATTTGTAAGAGCAAGATGTGATCATTTTTAACAAATTTGAATAGTGTCTTGTCGACAGATACGATAAAAAAGTCATGATCAATAAGAAATTTGGACAGAGTGTCATACCAAGCTCTGGGAGCTTGTTTCAAACCATACAAAGCTTTATCAAGCTTGTAAACAAAGTTTGGTCTGGTATGATCTAAGAAGTCAGGAGGTTGTGTAACATACACTTCCTCATTCAAGATATCATTTAGGAACGCACTTTTGACATCCATTTGATAAACTTTAAAGTTCTTAAACGAGGCATTCGCAAGAAAAATTTGAGTGGCCTCAAGTCTAGCTACTGGTGCGAATGATTCTTCAAAATCTATTCCTTCCTATTGCCTATAGCTTTGTGCTACCAGCCTGGCCTTGTTTCGAACTAAATTTCCATTTTCATCTAATTTATTCCTAAAGACCCATTTTGTTCCTATAACTTTTTGATCATCAGGTCTAGGAACTAGATTCCATACATTGCTACGTTGGAATTGCCCTAGTTCTTCTTGCATTGCTTCTATCAAGATCGGGTCCACAAGGCCTATTCTACTTTCTTAGGCTCTATATGCGATATGAAAGCAGAATTAAAATATTCGTTTATCATCTGGCCTCGTGTCCTAACGGGTGCAGTAGGATTATCGATGACCAGCTCGGGTGGATGATTTTTGTTCCACCGGAGACTTGGTCCATATGAGGTAGAAGGTTCATGTTGTTCCCCATGCGTTCTAGCTGGATTGTCTTGATCACCACTTGTTGGATTACCACTTGTTGTAGAATCATTAGTGATATTTGGATCATCAAGTAGGCACACGTTCTCCACCAGCTTGAAAGTGATCTGGACCAGCTTTCTCGTTATCTTGAATAACTGCATTTGTGATAGGCATATCCATAGCGTGCTGGTCACCAGCTTGATCTCTGTTTTGTGCCTCGTCGTCACTTGATTCTTCAAGATTAGTAGATTCCAAACGAGTGCATAGATCATTTAGCTTGGAATCTGATGTTGATCTAAAGCTGGTTTCATCAAACACCACATGTGCCGATTCTTCAACAGTTAGTGTCCGGTTGTTGAAGACGTGATAGGCTCTGCATACGACTGAGTATCCCAGAAAGATACCTGCATCAAATTTAACATCAAAAGCTCTTAAATATGTTTTACCATTAATATGGATAAAACATCTGTATCCAAACACACTGAAATAATATATGTCAGGTTTCTTGCCATTTCCAGATCTCATATGGAGTAACCCCGTGTCGTTTGTTTATCATCAATCTATTCTAAGTATCACAAGCGGTGTTGACTACTTCTGCCCAAAATTTGTTTGAAATACCAGAATCAACAATCATAGTTATGGCAGCTTCTTTTAAAGTGCGATTTCTATGCTCAGCTAACCCGTTTTGCTGAGGTGTTCTAGCTGCACTCAACTCATGTTTGATTCCAGTGTCATCCGGATAGGAGGAAATTTTAAAGTTCAAAAATTCTGTTCTCTGTCACTCCTAATCCGGTTGACATTACAAGATTGCTTATTTTTCAAACGTTTCAAAAGCTTGATCAGCTGGCCTGCAGTTTGATCCTTCGATTTAAAAACAACACCAAGGTAAATTTTGAAAAATCATCGACTACAACAAGGGTGTACTTCATTCCCCCTAAGCTGGTTACGGGTACTGGACCGAAAAGATCCATATGTAAAAGATCCAGCTTGCCTGAGGTTTTATCACTGCCTCAAGATTTGAAAGTCGATTTTAAATGTTTTCCCAGCTGACAGGCAGAGCAAATATCGTCCTTTGAAAATTTTAGTTTGGGTAAGCCATCAACTAACTCACGCTTACTAAGATTGGCAATTGTTTTGAAATTCAGATGATTCATCCGCAGATGCCATTGCCAGCTTTTGGAAGAATAAGCTACTAGGCATGTTTGTTCTGTATGCGGTTGACCTGACCAATCGACTTTGTAGGTGTTTCCAGATCGATAGCCTACCAGCACTGTCAGACCTTCCGGATTCAAAACAGTGCAAGTGTGCTTTTGAAATTTAACAGAGTAATTACGATCGCACAACTGACTGATACTTATCAGATTGTAGCACAAGTTCTCGACCAGGAGAATGTTGTTGACAGTAAAATTACCATGGGTAAGCTTACCCTTACCCACGGTGTTACCGTTAGAGTTATCACCAAATGTGATCTTGGGTCCGTTGCATGATTTTATATCTGTGAGCAGCTTGACATCTCCAGTCATGTGCCTTGCACATCCACTGTCAGATACCACATTGATTGCTCCAATCTGGAAACCTGCTGTTCCTGCAATCACAACTTAAGAGAATTTGGTATCCTTTGATTTATATTAGACCTTTCGGGACCCACACTTGGATAATCTTAATCCATTTACCAGTGTGTGCATCAAAGCACTTGTGAGGTCCATGTGCATTCTTTATTCTGACGTGTATTGAATAAAGCAGTGTATGTGCCATTCGATCTGGGCTTCGTGTATTGGTTCCTGTACTGCCTGTCCTTTGTAGAAGTTTGAGAAAACTGGCCTTGATTTTTACCACCAGATTTGAGATTACCCCGCATCTGTTCAACTCTTTTGTTAAGCCAGCTCTCCCGAGACTTATCAGGAACAGTATACCCCAGCCCGCAAAATCTGCCTTTCCAGATCGTAGGCCCAGCTGCTATCTTTAATTCACCAGAATGTGCCTCTTCAGGCTGTCCCGCGCTAGATTTCACAAAGTTTATTGTTTTAAACTTTGTCCTTTCCAACTTTGGTGTACTATTGTTTTCTGTTGCACTGCGTTCATCGCTATTATAACCCATTCCGGATTTTATCACCAGATGGCTTTGTAGCTCCATGCAGTTTTTGTAGAGAAACAGAAGACCTGGTCCAGGAGCTTATTATGCCAGCCAATCACTGATTCTCATGCTCTACTGCTCTTCTTGTGATACTGTCTTTCAACTCTAAGTCTGAAGAATCCTGTACCGTCTATTCACATCTGATATGCTTAACTCATATCTGTCTAATTCTTAAAAACAAACATGTTTATGTTACTGTAGCCTTTGAATCACTTCTGAAGACCCTCAAATCTGAATTCCTGACGACAGCTGAAATATTCCTAAATACTCAAATCTGATAGGCTCTGAAACAAAACTTTCAAGCCGATATCTGAGTACACTGTTCCAAGGGTTTCTGATCTGAAACATAACTGTTAACCAAGATGACTGTTCGAATGTGAAAATTAAAATTCAGTTCTCATCTCCTTTTTGTTATCACCAAAACTAATAAATTTTCTTGACATAAATTTTCCGAATTTCTTTATGAACAAGGACATGGCATCCTTGCTCATCTACTCTACTGATCTGCCGCTCGTAGAACATGGAATTTGTTCTGGAATTGTAGCAGCAAGAGCTCTGGTTGGTTGAGAAGTGGATGGCTCAGACCCTGCTCTAGTTTCCAGCTCGAACTCATAAGCCTTTAGATTGGCAAACAAGTCATGCAACTCCATCTTGTTTAGGTCCTTAGACTCTCGCATGACCATCGTTTTTATATACCACTCCTTGGGAAGTTCTCGTATCACCTTCAGAGCTAGCTCCCTGTTGCTGTAGGATTTTCCCAATCTAGTTAGCTCAATCACTAGTGAGCTAAAACGTTCATCAAATTCAGCCATGGTCTCCTCAGGTTTCATCTAGATCAACTCAAATTTCTGCAGGGCCACAGTCAACTTGTTCTATTTTATTACTTCGTTGTCCTCGCAAATCTAGGTGAGCTTCTCCTAGATTTCTTTTGCAGTTGTGCACGTCTGGATTTTTCTAAAAATTTTGTTGCCTAGCATCTTGTACAGGATGTCCTTCACGACGTTATCTAGATTGGCCTTCTTTTTATCTTCCAAGGTCCACTCCAATCTGGGTTTCTCGATCCACTGAGGTGCACCAGCGGTTATAGCCACAACAGTGTTCATTTTCATTATTTGCATTGGCCTGTTAGTTATTATGAACCACATGTCATCGTCTTGTGCTGCGAGGTGCGCCAGCATCCAAATCTTCCAGACGTCGTATTCCTCCTTCGAAAACATAGGAATCTTATTGTGAGAAATTGACATTTTAAGGAATATAAATGAACCAACTGTTCAAACAATGAGAAATCGAGCTCTGATACCACTTTTTAGGATCGAAAACAATCTCGGGAGTTCAGACCGGGGGGGGGGGGTGAATGAACTCCTTTGCTTTTTTTTTGTTTGAAAATATGTTTTAAAATATTTTACTGCTTGATGCAAACCTCCAGCCGAGTTACCAGCTAGGAGGGTTCTCAGTGATTGTTGTTGTCTCGTGTAATAAAATGATTTTATGAGAAAAGAACACGATTCAAACAGTGAACAGTTAAACGAATGCGAAAATATGAAAGTTAAAGAGTCGAGGGATTTGTTTCTGGAAGTTCTAAGTTAATTCTCCTACGTCTTCCCTTCTTCCTCAATGGGAAGGATTCCACTAGAATATTAGATTTATACAACCACTTGTACAAACCCGATTCTACAACCAGCAGCTGCAGGAAATCCTAGCACTCAACGAAAGAACTCAGACCCACGATCTGGTTCGAGATAAAAATGACTCACATCTAAGCTGGTTGTGCAAATCTAGCACTCAACACTCTCTGTTTATTATTTGCAATGAAGACTCGATACTACAAAGTGTGTGTATAGAAGATAGTGTGACACAAAGAGTTGAATATGCAATTTGTGCGTGTGTCACTAGATGTGAGCTAGTTCAACGAGATGAACTCTGCTTTTGCTCGTGAAGGCTGGTTAGCTGGTAAATCGTTGTATCGTTGCAATCAGTTCGGTAACCTTCTCACAGCTGATCTGCTCTTCTATTTATACTCTTTGGATACAACGGCAATAAATGTTACCAGTAGACATGTCAGTTGTATCCAAATTGAAAATCCTGCGGCGACTTAAATGCTTGTACGATGTTTGTACGTCTTCATTAAATGAATTACCGATTTTATCATACTTCTGCACCATCTTCTGTACACCAAATCTCTGTTGTCTGAAGTTAGTTCAAAGTAGTTCTAAAGACTACAATTTATTGCAGAGAGGTCACATGTATCACATCAATCTGTACGTAATCTCAAACATTCTGAAATTCAATTTACTAAGTTGTCCTTAACTTAGCTGGGTTCCCGATCTGGTTTCTGATCATTGAGCTACTTTTCTTGATCGGGTTCTGAGCTTGATTAAATCCAATCTGCTTTGAAATAGTCTGCCTATATCTTTGTTCCGTACTAATTTAGATATCAATCTTCGTACACTCATACCTTCAATACGATAACCTCTGTAGAATCAATGTGCTTCGAACTGATTTTCTTAACTGGTCTTCCAGCTGGTTTGTATACCACTTATCACTACCACTGTGATCTGTTTTCTCAACTGTAAACCACTGTTTTGCTGTTCTTCTAAACTGATATGATTTCAACACTTTCTGTTTCTATTCCTCGAATTTTGCTCAATATGTTCTTATCCGGCTAAGTGCTTTGGACTGGTTTGACTTTTATCAGCGTGACTTAGTACCTAGCTGGTTTGTCTTCAACCAGCGCATCTGAAGTCCCTGAGATGGTTTGTCCTTAGACCAACGTACCTGAATACATTGAGATGGTTTGACTTTAACCAGCGTGACTCAGCTCCGATCTGGTTTCTTTGATCAACGTCGTAAGCCTCGTCTAGATCTTATACCTTTGAGCTGATTAATCTTTTTATTTGTCTTCACCAAAACTTCTGAAATTAACTCTAACGGGCTGTCTTGGATGGGTATGAATTTGTTTGGATGAATTTCAGAAGTTTTGGTGATGAAAGTGGATGAAAAGATAAAATCAATAAAAGAGATAAATTGGACCAAAGTGACAAGATCTGGACGAAGCTTACTAACGTGGAACGTAGAAATCAGATCGGAGCAGAGTCAAGCTGGTCAAAGTAAAATCAGCTCAGAGCATTGAGGACAAACCAGCAAAGGGAGTTTGGTCAAGTTGATTCAGGATATCAAGATGTGTTAGTTTTAAGTACAAACCATCTCAGGACCTTAAGGTGTGCTAGCTGGATACCAAGTCTTGCTAATACCAGCTCAAAGAGGCCGAGTCAGATAAATTAAGAAAGATCGAAGATCAGTAAGCACTAAGTCGAATAGCTAGAAACCAGTGGTTTACAATCTCTAGAACAGCTCGCAGATAACAAGTCCAGCTGGTGTAATAAGTAGCTAGATGGGAAATAATTAAGAAAACCTGCTCAGAGAAGCTCAACTTTCTGGAACCAGATGGGGTGGTCAGCTAAGTTAAAGTCAACTTAGCAATATGAATTTTGGAATGTTTGTGTCTCATAAAACTCTATTTGAAACATTCGATATCTCTGCAGTGATGTGTAGTCGTTGGAACTACTTTGAACTAAAATAAGATACGCAGAGATACGGTACAAACTGAAGATGGCGCAGAGTTGCTAAAAAGGGGAATGCATTTAATGAAGCTATACTTTCATAGTACATGCATTTAAGGCGTCGCAGAAAATTCAATTTGAATGCATACAACGTGTCTACTGACTATATTTATTACCGTTGTATCCAAAGAGTATATATAGAATAGAAGAGCAGCTGTGAAAGGGTTAACGAATTGACCGAACACAACGTGATTATTGAGTCAATAAGACAAGCAACCCTTCACAAAAGCATAGTTCACCTTGAACCAGCTCACACAAGTGACACACGCACAGATTGCTTATTTCATTCTTGTGTCACAAATTCTTCTATTCACACACTCTGTAGAATTGAGCTTTTGTTGTAAAACATAAACAAAGAGTGTAGAAGTGCTAGATTAGCATGGCCATCTTAGAGATGAGATTATTGTATTGCGAACCAGATCATGGGTCTACGTTTCATTGGTTGTTTGCTAGGAGTTCTCGTGGCTGCTGGTTGCGGGAGTGGGTTTGTACAAAGAGTTGTATAAATCAAAGCCTTCTAGTGTAAACCTTCCCATTGAGGAAGAAGGGGAGACGTAGGAGAATTTGCTCCGAACTTCCAGAAAAAAATTTCTCGTCTCTGCAACTTTTACATTCACGCACCTGATTAAATTGTTCAGCTGATTGAATCGTGTTCATTCCGCATAAAAATCATTTTATTACACGAGACAACAGTAGATGTCAAGTCTGATGCTCTTAATCAAAGATTTATCAAGCAAATCACGGAAGCTTAAAAGTGGATAAAATTTTTCTTTTAGCCTGACTGAAACATATCTCATGCAAAATAAGTTCATACTCAAAATATGGACTTTAACTCAAAAGTCAGCAGAAACAAACCACAATAAGAATATACATGCAACTATAATCGAATCAACAACAACAACAAATACACAGGGCATCCCCCCCTAACGACTCGATACAGCATATATATAAATAACTGGGAACTCAACGCATGGAACTCCATCAGCTGACTCAACACTCTGACCAGCTGATCTACCTGCAAAGGCCTGCACAGCCAAAGCAGCCCCAAGAGGAAAAGTAAACGAGATCAAACCTCAGTACGAAGAGCAACTCATACAGCTAATCAAATCAAGCATGAAGCATGTCATGTCATGTCATGCACTGCATGAATAAAGGTACAATGCATTAACGGGGCTCATGGATCCACTCAACAGCTGGGAATACAACATGCACAGAAACGAACCAACAGCTGGAGGAAACAAATCTCGTAGGAACAGCTCAACAGCTGGAGGTACAAGGCTCACAGAACAACTCTACGACTGGAAGTACAAACAATAGTGGCCACGGAGCATGTGTGAGCGTGGTAGCTATCCACTCGTCTCAACACAGTACCAGAAGCAAAGATACAACAACTCAACCCGCTGTGCCCCACGCATGAGAGCGTGGTAGCTATCCACTCGTCTCACAGCGGCAAACACCCAACAGCAGGGAGAAGAGGAGCACGATAGCTAGCCGCTCGTCCTCAATAAACCCATCAACAAGCTTCCTGGTACATACAGATTAGCACACAAAGCCAGCAGAGGATAACAAGGAAAGCCCGCAACACGAAAAGGGTAGCAGAATATTACGAGGGAGCTCGCTAATAGGGTATGGCCAACAACAGATCACATAGGAGCTCAACAGCAGCAACGGCTAGCAAAAGGTCACAAAGGGGCATAAGCTCAACTCACAGAATAGCACGCAGGTCACAAGGGAGGAGCTCGATATTCTATGCCGATGCATTACAAAATCAACATGATGTGTATGTTTGCCAAAGTAACAAATCACATGCTACATCATACAATCATATACCAACATAACAGCACGAAATCAAGAACAACAGGTAATACGCATAGCAGCTTAAAGAATCAGCCTACATAGCAAACCAGCTTAGGCTAAAACATGACACACACGGCACAGCTAGACAGCACGCATAAATAGATTTTCATGCCTATCTCAAGGCTGTAAGTATAAGCTCAATCTGTACCTTATGCAGATCTTACCACAGCCTCAATCCAAGCTCACGGCTGAAACATAAATGCTATTTTCCCAAACCCTAGCTCTCGGCCACCACTACAGATCAAAACTCGAAAGAGCCATGGATCTACAAAAGAACTACGTGAATCAGCACAGACTCACGTACAAACAGCTCACGACCTAAACCTCTATGGTCAGCCAGCTCAAGCTCTTTGGCTAAGCTCATATCATAGCCCAAATATAGATATATAAGGGCTGAAATCAACACTAGGACCTTCAGTTACCTCAACAAATCTTAGCTCAGCTGGAACTGCTAAAATCGAACATTTCAGCTTTTGTCGACTTCTCTATTTCTTCACTATAGGCCTCCAAACTGGTACGAGGTTAAAGCTCTCGGACAAATGCTTCCAGCTCTAGCACCCTTGCTCAAAACCAGTTGGCCAAACTCCCGAAATCCAAATGAGAACATCTCGGATGAACAGTGCTAGCTAGGGTTTCTAGAGAGAATTATCGGGAGAGAATAAATGTAGCGCCCCAAAATCCGTAGGACCACAATTTCTAGTCCTTTTTAATTGAAGGACCCTTTAGAAATCTCAGACTTCAACTTGTTTGTTTATTTGAAAGTGTGTGTCGATCCATCACAGGTAGTGGATCTTTTATATTTGCATGAAATTGCATCACACGAAGAGAATATGAATTGATTCTAATGCCCAGGACTGAGATGACCTGATTTTCGAAGTTGGAGTTAACTTCGATAGATGGATATCCGTGTCAAGATCGGTTACGAATCTTGATGGCGTTGATGTGAAATGGAATCAATTCTGGAACGATGAACTGAGATAGATTCATTGCATTTCATCATAGAACTGATACTGATTGATATGTGTTTACATGTTCTATTGCATATATTTGTTGATTATACTGAGATGATTCTCACCGGAGTTATCCGGCTGTTGTTTTGTTTTGTGTGTGTGCATGACAACAGGTAGGCGAGAGCTGAATTGAGTTGGACATGGGTAGTGAGAGCTGGCTACCTAGATGAGGAGCTACAACGAAGAAGAACTCATAGAGATATGCTGTTAGCATAGCCTTGATATAGTTAGCGTTAGCATGAAATCTGGTTTTGCTACTGCTGGTCAGCTTTTGTATTAGCAACGCAGCATGTAATAGCTATTGTATGGGTTTGCTCCATTTATAAATAAATAGTTCTTGTAGCACAAACGTAGTGTTGTATTATTACCAAGGACCAGCTTTTGGGACCAACTTAAAAAAAATGTGTGTTTCCAGATTTCACCACTTAAATTCGAAGTTTAAATTAGACGCTAATTAAACGCCCATAAGATGAGATTAGAAGATTAATTGTGAGTAGAGTCCCTTTCAGTTATTGTTCATGCCTCTGTTGGTTTTGAAAAATATGTATGTTGTTTCGGGTTCACAGTTAGTTTCCGTCGAAAACTCAAAATGTGTTTTACGCAAAAGATGTTGTTTACATTGCTGAGCATGACAGATTCCAGTTCAATGTATAGTCACAAAGTTCTTCTTCTGGTGAATGGCAGTGTTTGAACTTGAATCCAAGTAATCGGTGGTGCTGGTCGAATCGGGATGTTGTTCTGGTTTGATAAGCAGAAATGGTATCTCTGGTTGTCGTTTGTAATACTGCAGCACTAGTTCCATAGCCAGATTTCTGTTTCGCATATTAGCAACCAGATTTCACAGTAACACATGTTTTTATACCATTATCCAGTTTTGCTTCATATCCAAGTTTGTTCAGATTTCATGTTATCGACCATTTTACCTTTCTGTTGACATCTGTGTTGACCCACCCAATTCGTTGACATCTGAATTGACCAATCCAGTTGTATTGACATCTTAACGACCTTGTGTATAGTGTTGTCTTCGTTGACATCTGAGTTGACCAACTCAATTCGTTGACATCTGAGTTTAACGAGGCCAAAATCTATTGTTACTTCTATACATTATTATTTCATAGACAGACATCTGTTTCTAAACGCTATCCTCTGGCTACATCTGAATCCCTCACTAGCGACAACATTTACACTCTAACATCTGAACTTCCTG
>KV020384.1:0-12006 GCA_001598015.1 Dorcoceras hygrometricum | reverse complement strand
GGATTTCAAGAGCAGAGATTTCAGAGTTTCTTTCCGCGATAGCTTTAGAGAAGACAGTTTTGCGAGGAGTACAGAGTTTTGAAGATTCTTTTTCAGTTGCTCCGCATGTACAGTTAGGATTGCCGCAGCAGCAGTTGTCTTCTTCTTCTTCTTCCAGCAGCTCTTCTCTTCATTTTGATAAGACAGATATGGATGCGACTGCGTCTTCACAACTTCATATTTCTCCGGATCTCTCTGCTATATTTGCTGATTTTCAAGTTCATCTTTCAGAACAGTTGTCTGAGTCTCAAAGCAACATATCTTCTAAGCTGTATAAGATTGAGCAAAGTGTGCGTGACTCCTTGACTGATCAGGCTGCAGTGTTTAAATCTCTAAATCATGAGACCCGTCAGGAGAATCGCACTTTGAAGGATGTCCACACCATTCACTTCAACGAATTCCGCAAGCAGGTCTTAACGCAGAATGCATCTATCTTTGTTGGCTTGGCGGACGTTCGAAAGGAAGTTCAAGACGTCAATGCTAAAGTGGACATCATGGCCGCGCGCTTAAATGCTATTCAGAAGGATGCTGAGGCAACCAAGGAAGCCCATTCCCACCAGATTCTTGAATTCCATAGTCAGGCACAAGAGAATCATGCTGTGATTCATGCCCAGCTCAGTGAGCTCGTTGATTATATTCATAGGGGCCGTGCTGACAAAAAGGGGGAAATTAGTGGCAGCCGAGGACCTCAACAGCCTGCTGATACTCAAATTTCAGGCAGTGCTGTAACTCCATCTTTTGAGCAAAGAGTGGAAATGGCTAAGCGGCGACTTGTTCAAACAGTTATCAATACTGATGCTGCTACCAGAGAAAGCCAAGAAGCAGCAGCCTGCTGGTACTCAAATTACAGGCAGTGCTAAAACTCCATCTTTTGAGCAAAGAGTGGAAATGGCTAAGCGGCGACTTGTTCAAACAGTTATCAATACTGATGCTGCTACCAGAGAAAGCCAAGAAGCAGCAGCCTGCTGGTACTCAAATTACAGGCAGTGCTAAAACTCCATCTTTTGAGCAAAGAGTGGAAATGGCTAAGCGGCGACTTGTTCAAACAGTTATCAATACTGATGCTGCTACCAGAGAAAGCCAAGAAGCAGCAGCCTGCTGGTACTCAAATTACAGGCAGTGCTAAAACTCCATCTTTTGAGCAAAGAGTGGAAATGGCTAAGCGGCGACTTGTTCAAACAGTTATCAATACTGATGCTGCTACCAGAGAAAGCCAAGAAGCAGCAGAGAGAGACAGGGAACGAAGAAGGAAAGAAGCTCAGTCGCTAAAGAGACGAAGAAGAGACTAAATTTTCTTTCTGCTGATAATTTTTGTACACATCCTATGTACAATTTTTGTTGGTTAATGAAAATTATTTTCCAGCAGATTGTGTGCAATTTATTTTTGCATATTTTGTTTGTCTCGGCTGCTGAAGGTTTTGTCATCACCAAAAAGGGGGAAATTGTTAGAACAATATCTATTAAGTTTTGGTGATAACAAAAAGACAAATGGATTGATCAACAAGTGCTATTTTATCAGTTGGAGCTTTCATGAAGAAGATCAGCAGATGATTAGTTGGAGGAGTGCTAAACGACGGCGTTTTGATAAAGTGGAACGACGTCGTTGGTATGTACAGTTTCAGTTCAGCAGACAACTTCTTTGAAGAGCTATCAGCAGTTATTCGTAAAGATTCAGCAGATGGTATTCGTGTTGAGTTCTATCGTGTTTTGCTAAGAAGTGTAAACGACGGCGTTTTGATAAGTTAGAACGACGTCGTGGAAGTACACAGTATCGTTTCAGCAGATGAAGATATCAGCAGATACTTTCTTAGAAGAGTTCAGCAGTTGGTTAGTCTATTTGTTGAAGATTGGTAAACGACAACGTTTAAATTAGTTGGAACGACGTCGTTGGGATGCCAAGGCAAAGATCAGCAGATGCTTTCATGAAGAGATCAGCATGATTTATAAAAATAATCAGATCCGGACAAGGATTAACCAAGGAAAAGTTAACCATCGGGTTTTTAGATTTGAAGGAATTGGTTTTTCTGTTGGTGATTTTCGGATTTTCATATTTGAGGTAGAACAGGTCAGATGTGGATTGTTGGTCGCTATCGGGTGGCTTGGAACAGATTTGAGTAGCGGAATCTAGAGTTGGAGGTAATGCGACGTTGTATCGTGTTATCATATTTGACGTTGGTTGAGTGAAATCTGTTCAGTGGGAGTGAGCAGATGTGCACGTTTATTTGAGGAAGTCAAGTGTTGGTCAACGGTACTGTGTGGACCGGTCCGGTTTGTGAGTGGGTGTAGACCGGTGTGATTTAATGATTTCAGATTTGAAAAAATCTGGATGAGCGAGCGAGACTTTGTAACGAGATATGTTTGTTTGGAGCGGGACTCCAACGCGACGTCGTTTGGTGATTGCGTGCAGAGGATAGCGTAGCAGAGTCAGATCTGATTTAGCGCTAAGATTTGAGATGGTGCCCAGATCTGAGGTAGCGTCCAGATTTGAGTGATTGACATTCACTGTAGCTTTGACTATGAGATTTAAATATAAGTGTCGAGCAACACTTAGTCTATTTTCGAACCCGATATTTCTTATCTTCTTCCCGATAGCTTCGCAAACCCTTACAGTTCATCAAACCCTATTTCTTGAGCTTGCCGTCGATTTATGTCGCCGTTTGGAGCAAGATTGGTGGAGCTGAGCTCATCTTCCTTAGGGATTTCGATTTATACCAGTTTGGAGACTTGAATCGATGAGTTTAGGGAGCACGAAGTAGTTGCAGGTTCGAGCATCTTCGCGATTGTTGTCCAGCAGTTCTTCTGTTCTTTAGCAGCTTTGAGTAAGTGATTTCTTACCGATTTAAGCTTCGGTTTAGAGCTGGGTAGTGCTCTGATGAGTTGAGGTAGCTGTTTTAGGCTACACGGCTTTAGGCTATAAGCTGTATGAGCTTTGAGGTGAGCTGATTATTAGATATCTTGACAGATTTGGGCTATTAGGTACCTTCTGTTGAATTCTTGAAGAGCTAGTAGTGCAGCTGATTGCGCAAGCTATTGGAGCTGTGTTCTGCGTAAGATCTGTTGAGGTAGAAGCTGTTTTGAGGTACGGATTTGAGCTTATTTAAACAGCTTTGGCATAAGCATGAGAATATTTCCAGTGTGTTGAGAATGCTGTGAATGAGTGTTTACGTGAACAGAATTTCCTGACTGTGATATAATTATATGTTCTATTTACGTTGATAATGTGTATGCTTGTGAGTTGATATTGCTTGGAATTCACACATACATATTGAGCCTGAATTTTATTGATGCCCTACTTGAGCTGCGTTGTGATCGGCCGGCTAAGTTGTCGCACCTGAAAGGTCCAATGCTATCATCGAGGTGGTGGCCGGCTGAGTTGTCGCGCCTGAAGACCACTGAGCTGTGATGGTCGGCTGATTGTCGTACCTGAAGATCACGGATCGATGATTTTCACCTGCTATTTGGCTGTGCGTGGTGTTGAGGCTCCATTGAGATTTGATTGCCAGCTGAGTTGTTGGCCTTGAGTACCGATTGTTCTTTGGAACACTCATGCATATCATGACTTGAAATATTTCATGTCTTATGAATTGTTGTTTTATGAGTGCTCTTCGTACTGAGATTTGACCTCGTTTCTTTTCCCTGTTTTTGGGCTGCTTTGGTGTTTGTGGCCTTTGCGGGTTCTTCAGGTAATCAAGCTGGACCGAGTGGAGAGTCGGCTGGTAGATCCCCGTTCTGAGTCCCAGTTATATGTATTATGTATTGAACCAGGGGATGCCCTGTGTTACTTTGTATTGGGGATCTGTATTTGATGCATATTTGGATTTATTGTATGCTGTTGATGTTTTGGATTTTGTAAATCCTTATTTTGAGTATGCTTTTATTTTTAAGAGATGATTTCTGTTCAAGCCCAAAACGAAAATTTTTAGCCCATATTTTAAATGCTTTCGTGTAATTAAGAATAATTAGTAATTAATCTGTGATTAGCGCACCGGGCCTGGGCCTGACACAGAATGTTTAAAAGAAATCTCGAGGTTGGTCAACATCGTAAAATACCTCTAAAATAATCATCTGTTTATATTTTTCATGACAGCGGGCTGCCCCTAGAACTCAGAACCCGATCTGAATGCACAGATCAGCTCGCACTAATAAACTAAGAATGCAGGCTTCACCTTATTCTAATCTGGAAAGTATACCGCGAAGATCACGAAATCCTCTCTCAGCTTGCACTACTCAGGTCTGCACGTCTACCCCGGTCAGCTCAGGGCGTCGGTCCAGATCGTGCACTAAACAATTTAGAGCACTTGATCAGCTTAAAGCACATAGATCAGATCATCCTCCCACATCAACTCGGGGCTTTAGATCAGACTACACACTAAAAACAGCTAACATCACTCGATCAATTTAGAGAACACAGATCCGCTCGCAACCCAGAACAACCTAGGATTATCTACTCAGCTTACGGTGCCCACCTCAGCTTACGGTGTCCATCACAGCCTATGGTACCCACTACAGCTTATGATGCCACTACAGCTTAAGGTGCCCACTACAGCTTACGGTGCCCACTTCAGCTTACGGTGCCCACTACGACTTACGATGCCCACTACAGCTCACAGTGTTCACTTCAGCTCACGGTGGTCACTTCATCTTACAATGTCCGCTTCAGGTGTTGGTGATCACTTCAGCTCGCGGTTGTCATATCGGCTTGCGGTGGTCACTTCAGCTTACAACGGTGAACTCAGCTTACGGGGGGTCAAACAGCTTATGGGGGTCAAACAGCTTACGAGGGTCATCTCAGCGTAGGTCGGTAAAATAGCTTAGGACGATCAAACAACATGGGACTATCAAACAGCTTTGGATGGTCAAACAGGTTGGGACAGTCAAACAGTTTGGGACGGTCAAATAGTTTCGGACGTAACATATTAGGTCGGTCAAACAGCTTGGAACGGTCAAACGAAAAAACAGTTTAGGCTCAAGAAGGGAACAGTTCAGGCTCAAGAAGAAAACCTCTTAGGCTCAAGGAGGAAAACAACTTTCTGGTACAGCTTACGCCCAAAAATGGAAAGAGCTTAGGGGTTAAGCTTACGCTCAAAAGGGAAAGCAACTTAGGGGTTACGCTTACGCTCAAAAAGGAAAACAGCTTAGGGGTTAAGCTTACGCTCAAAGGCAAACAGCTTAGGAAACCCCGTCTACACAAACAACTCAAGCCTCAACAATCACATACCCTTGACTCTAAACTCCAAAGCGACACGGTGGTCACTTCATCTTACAATGTCCGCTTCAGGTGTTGGTGATCACTTCAGCTCGCGGTTGTCATATCGGCTTGCGGTGGTCACTTCAGCTTACAACGGTGAACTCAGCTTACGGGGGGTCAAACAGCTTATGGGGGTCAAACAGCTTACGAGGGTCATCTCAGCGTAGGTCGGTAAAATAGCTTAGGACGATCAAACAACATGGGACTATCAAACAGCTTTGGATGGTCAAACAGGTTGGGACAGTCAAACAGTTTGGGACGGTCAAATAGTTTCGGACGTAACATATTAGGTCGGTCAAACAGCTTGGAACGGTCAAACGAAAAAACAGTTTAGGCTCAAGAAGGGAACAGTTCAGGCTCAAGAAGAAAACCTCTTAGGCTCAAGGAGGAAAACAACTTTCTGGTACAGCTTACGCCCAAAAATGGAAAGAGCTTAGGGGTTAAGCTTACGCTCAAAAGGGAAAGCAACTTAGGGGTTACGCTTACGCTCAAAAAGGAAAACAGCTTAGGGGTTAAGCTTACGCTCAAAGGCAAACAGCTTAGGAAACCCCGTCTACACAAAACAACTCAAGCCTCAACAATCACATACCCTTGACTCTAAACTCCAAAGCGACCTCGTCATGTTTAAAAATGAGAAATGGCATCTCACAAACTCAGATTCAAAAATATAAAAATCAAGAGAAATCGAAAGCATAAACACCGCTGATTTTCTAGAAGGTGCGAAAGGGAAAGGGGCGGCGCTAGCAGGGGGAGAAGCTCGGGCTCGGTTTATTTTTTTCTGAGAGAAAGCATGTGTGTGTATACGGCTGTGACCCCTAGTTATTTAGGGATAAAGATTGGGATTTTAGATTTGTTCATTTGATAAATTTGCTACCAAAATCCTTATCTCATTCCCTTATTTAAATTTCTAAAATTGAAATAAAATTATGAGGAAAATGGATTTTAATAAAATGGGCTATTTTAAATTCACTACCATAAAATTTTTCCAAAGCTTAGGGAATTGCTTCAAAATAAATGTTTTATAAAAATCATCTTTACCTCGGTTTTCCCATCGTCTTCATTCCGATCTCGTAGCACCTGTAATAAAATTCTAAAAAAATTCTTCATCATAAAATAATATTAATAATTAAAATGGCATAATTAATATAACTATTAAAATATGAGGAAATAATACTAAGGCATGCGATTCTAGATAGGGAAAATTCCTAGGTGTTACAATAATCTCCCCCTTACAAGAATTTTGTCCTCGAAATTCAAAATCTTACCAAGGAGATCCGGGTAGCTTCCTCTTCTGCATGGTTCAGCCACTGGACCTTGACCATGGGAATGGTCCAACTACGTAGCTTCCTATCCTGTCTGCCTAAGATCCGGATAGCTCGCTCCTCGAAGTCAGCAGTACTCATCCTATCCTTGATCCTCGTCACTGTGTCCACCGTCTGCTGAACTATTTAAGGGCCCAGCTCTGTCCGCTCACCTACTTTTTCCCAATGGATGGGCGATCAGCATCTCCTCCCATAAAGCGATTCATAAGGTGCCATGCTAATGGAGGCCTGAAAGCTGTTGTTGTAGGTGAACTCTATCAATGGTATCTTGGCTTCCCATCTCCCTTGAAAATCGATATCACAAGCTCGCAGCAGGTCCTCTAGCACTTGGTTCACTCTCTATGTCTGCCCATCTGTCTGGGGGGGAAAAGCTATGCTGAACTGCAGCTTCGCCCCCAAAGAAGCATGAGGACTCCTCCAGAACGCTGATGTGAAACACGTATCCCTATCTGACACAATTTGAGACTGGTATTACATGTAGCTTGACAATCACCCATATGTACAACTCCACGTACTGCATCATAGTGAATTTGGTCTTCATCGATAGAAAATGTGCCGACTTGGTGAGTCGGTCCCTCACCCATATAGAATTCAACTCCTTAATAGTTCTCGACAATCCTACAACAAAGTTCATCGAGATGTTCTCCCACTTTCACTCTGGAATAGGGAGGGTCTCAGTAGTCCAGCAGATCTCTGATGCTCTGCCTTGACATGATGGCACGTCAAACATTCGAACACAAAACGGTTGATATCGCGCTTCATGACCGATCACCAATATATCTGTTGTAGATCCATTAACATCTTCGTGCTCCTGGGTGGACTGAGTAAGGTGACACGTGAGCCTCCGCCATAATTAGCTCTCGTGGTGCATCACCTGAAGGAACCCAATATCATCCTCTGAACTTCACAATCCCACTCATGGTGTAAAGTCCACTGCCTTTCTCCTCATCCCTTAGTCTCCAATTCTGCAACTGCTCATCACTGGCCTGATTATCACGGATGCGATCCAGTAGAGTGGGCTGTATGGTCATCGAGCTCAGTCCAGGAGTTCTCCCTGCAGTATAGAACTCTAGCCCAAAGCTCTGTATCTCTCACTGTAATGGCTCTGGGACAGTCATATGAGCCACAAATGCGTTCGTTCTGCTCAATGCGTCGGCCACAGCGTTAGCTATCCCCCGATGGTAGCTAATCCCACAGCCGTAATCTTTTACCAACTCTAGCCATATCCTCTATCTCATGTTCAACTTCTTCTACGTGAAGAAGTACTTCAAGATCTTGTGGTCAGTGAAGATCTTTCACTTCTCTCCATACAGGTAGTTCCTCCAAATCTTGAGCTCAAACACGACTGCTGCTAATTCAAGATCAAGCATCGGGTAATTCATCTCGTGCACTTTCAGTTGTCTCGAGGCATAATCTATAACTCTGTTATCTTGCATCAACATTGTGCCTAGGCCTAGCTTTGATGAATCGATTTAGATCACGAACACCCCTTCCCATGATGGCATGGCTAAGATAAACGCTGATAAGAGAGCTTGCTTCAAGGTATCAAAACTATGATGGCACTCCGGGCTCCATACATACTTGGAATTCTTCCTCGTCAGAGCAGTCAAAGGCACTGCAATGGAGGAAAAGCTCTTTATAAAATTCCGGTAGTATCATGCTAACCCAAGAAAGCTGCGGATTTCAGAGGCATTCATTGGAACTGCTCACTCCTTAACTGCCTCCACCTTTGACGGATCAACCTCTACTCCGCTGCTAGAAATAATGTGACCAAGAAATGTCACTCTCTCCAACTAGAACTCTCACTTGCTGAATTACGTTTAAAGCTTCCTCACTCTCAGCACTCCCAAGGCTGTCCGTAGGTTCTAGTCTCCTCTCTGCTCCTCGAATAAATAAGAATGTCATCAATGAAGACGATGACAAAATGATCAAGGTATGGCTGAAACACTCGGTTCATGAGATCCATGAATACTACGGACATGTTAGTCAACCCAAACGGCATCACCAAGAACTCTTAATGCCCATAGTGCATCCTGAAAGCCATCTTATAGACATCAGACTCCCTCACTCTCAACTGGTGGTAGCCAGACCAAAGATGTATCTTCAAGAAAAACGAAGCTCCCTGAAATTGGTCGAAGAGATCCTCCACTCGCGGCAATGGGTACTTATTCTTGACATCACTGCGTTCAATTCCCTGTAGTCGATGGAGAGTCACAAACTACCATCCTTCTTCTTCACAAAAAGCATAGGCGCGCCCCATGGGGAAACACTAGGGTGAATGAATCCGTTGTCTAGCAGCTCATGAATCTGCTCCTTCAACTCTTTCATATCGGTAGGAGCAAGACATACGGTTCCTTGGAAATCGGCATAGTTCCTGGAACCAGCTCAATAGAAAATTTCACCTCCCGTTCTGGTGGAACTCCAGCAATGTCCTCGGGAAAAACGTTAGTGTATTCTCGCACTACATACATGTCTAACAGTGTCGGGCCATCCGGTATGGTAGTCTCCGTAATTCTAGCTAGGAATGACGAACATCCATTCTCAATGAGCTTCCTCGCCTATAAGAACGATATGAGTCGAGGCTTCCTCGTGCATCGTGCTGCCGTGAAACCAAATGACTCCCCTGTAGAGGATCTAAGTTGCATTGTCTTGTCCTAGAAGTCGAATATTTCGTGGTAACCAAACAACCAATCAATCCCGAGAATGATTACAAACTCCGGCATTGGGAATACGAACAAATCTGCGAACATTGTGCAGCCCTACCATTTCGAGGTTCCTGACGATGTTGGCTGTATGTAACTCCTCTATTTATGGGATGGTCACTAGCAATTGCTTCGACAACCTCTCCTGAGCTACATCCATCCGACATACAAACTCCTTTGAAATAAAGGAGATAAAGGAGTGCGTCGCACTTGAATCGACTAAGGCTCTGGTGGCTACTTCTAATACAACTACTCTACATGTGACCGATCACACATGCATAGGAAACTAATCGTATTGTTTCTCAAATCATGCTCAGATCCTAACCACTAAGTATCACAGGCCTACTATATCAATTCCTCAAAATTAGAAATTTAAGGCGTAAGGTTACCTTTGATCAAATTAGTCTCTTGATCGGCCTCCTCCGTCTGCCTCACGTTAACTCTCCCTATAGCAGGCTACTTCACTTGGGGACACTGGGAAGACATGTGTCCCGATGCTTGCATTTGTAATAAAATCCGGCTCCCTTCAGGCATTTCCTAGAATGCTGGCGTCCGCAATTTGTGCAAGTAGGCTTATCTACTAGAATCCCGGGCTTTAGAGCTTGCTGGTTCTGTAGTTTTCCAGTTGTAGCAGCCTTCACCGCTGGCCTCAGTGCTCCTGATAGTTACGAGCGTTACCAACACACATAAAGGGGTAGCTTCTCAAATTGAACTATACTAACCTTGGCCTTACTGCTGATTCTGTGGTCCCGAGAATGGCCTCTTGGCTTGTGTTTTCTATTGTGCATGAGGTTGAAATGGCATCTTCCTCTGTGCCTCCATTCTATGTCCTTCAGTGTTTGCTGCGACGTGAAGGCCCTCTTCAACGTGGCTGTATAGTCTGTCAGATCCATCATCAGTACATCTCTACGGATAAAGGGGCTCAAACCATCCAAGAAATTCTGCAGTTTCTTCACAGGTTCGTTGGTTATGAGAGGCAAGAAGTGGCAGCCTCTATCAAACTTCTTGACGTACTCAGCCATCGTCATGTCTCCCTGTCGGAGATTCCTGAAATCCCTCACGTAGGGGTGAAGTGTTTGTCGTAGAACACACTCTTGAATCCGGACCAATCCAGTGTGTCCACGTTGACAGTATTCT
The DNA here is from genome assembly GCA_001598015.1 of Dorcoceras hygrometricum. Classification (NCBI taxonomy): domain Eukaryota; kingdom Viridiplantae; phylum Streptophyta; class Magnoliopsida; order Lamiales; family Gesneriaceae; genus Dorcoceras; species Dorcoceras hygrometricum. The sequence continues at coordinate 1,558 of KV020384.1, read as the reverse complement.
CTATTCCTTCCCACCATAGAGCGGCATCCTCCTTCAGCTGGAAAATCACCCAGCTGACCTTGGCCGCATCTGCCACTCCCACTATAGTGGCAAATGGTCTCTAGAGATCTTACCCACTCCTCAGCAACAAACGAGTCAGTGGAGCCTGTGTTCACAGGGGGTCCTAACTTCCTAAACTTCTCGCAAGGCAGCTCCATCCTTCCTGTCTGCGCTGGTCCAGCATTTTTCCTCAGGACTTGTGCAAGTCCCTCCAAGATCTGCTCGGTGGTACTCAGGGTGGTGGTGGTGGTGGAGTGATCTGCCGTCTGGGAGGCATCTGGGGTGTAACAAAAAAAATTTCTCTACTTAGAATCTACATACCTCAACTAGGATAATTTATATATATAGATCTCAGGACTCAAAGGTACTACCTCAAAGTATCAATAAGAAACAAGTCATATTATAAGAAACTAATATCTAGGGCAGTTTAAACATGAAGTCTTACAGAGTTTGAGGCATGACTCCTTGAGCTTACTGCAGCCAGCTATAGACACAACCCAAATCAGGACATTGCTCTAATACCAGCTTGAAACACCCTCAACTAATATCTCCTTTTTCTATTAAAATAAATGTGGGAATTTTTTTTATATAAATTCGAAAGCTTGATAAAGTGAAATTTCATATGAACTCAAAACTTAATTGTAGCAACCGAAGAAAATAAATTCATCATATAACAAGTACTATGTAATACAAGTACATGAACAAAAATAATTGTAGTCAAATAAATTTATCAAACTTTAAATGCGTAAGAAAACATCAGCTCAAAATATTTTTCCATAAAATTCATGCATAGGAAAAAACTCATAATTAAAAGAATTTTCTAGTGAATTTCGATTCTTGACTGTGGTTCCTCAACTTCATGTCTCTTGATCAAGCTAAATAAAAACCATAGTACTAGGTTGGTATGGCATCTCAGTGCTTATCTGGAATCTATACCCCGCCAATTATAAGACACCCCGATGCTTATCCGAAGTCCGTTATGCGTCAGTTTGATATGGCTGAACGAAGCGTCTCGTGGCCCCCTACCCGTCATTTGATATGATTGAACGAGACGTATCTCGACTATGAGAAATCAGATTTTAGATTAGTGATTAATCGAATTGATTTGGGATTAGTCGCGTGGATTTTGAGGATTTTTCGAGAGAAATCTGATTCCAGTAGAATGCAGATGTTAGAATCCAGTCGTAGCGCTAATATAAGGAACCAGACGTAGCGCATTCAAGACGTCAATGCAAGTCAATGGCTCATAGCTGGTGAAATTTGAATCAGTAGTTGTGCTTGCGTTTTTCTACTGGCAGTAGTTGCGCTTGAAGAGGTTGCTGCTGGCACCAAGTGCACGGGTGCAATGATTAACGAGGAAGCGACACGTGTTGGTCAACCTTTTGGGTGTTGACTGCTGGTATTAGCGCAAAGCAGGAGTTGCGATTGCGAGGAATTGTTCCAGATGAGTAACCAGCTGTTGGTTTGAAGAACCAGTCACTGATGATGAAGTGACGTCATTTTATTAAGTTGAAACGCA
>KV020383.1:0-12007 GCA_001598015.1 Dorcoceras hygrometricum | reverse complement strand
ATAAAAATCATAAAATTTTGATTTTTATGAGCTAGTTGTGAGCTGTTCAGTGTTCGGCTAGTTCAGGCAAGGTGTTCTGGTCCGTTTTCTCTTCGGCTTTTGATAGTTTGAAACTTGTTTGGTTGATTTTTGGGTTGTATGATTCCCCTAGGTCTTTTGGTGAGCTTTACCGACATGTTGGTAAAGATAGGAACTTTCTGGACGCCTTATCCGCCGTCATTCGCCGCTGTTTGTTTCCGACTGTGTGTAGGTTGTTTTGGCATAGGTTCTTGGTTTGAGGTATTTGGTAAGATACTTTGAGGTACGGATGTAGCATGTATTTAAAGCCTTCATAGAAAATTGATTTATGTGATATGTGTCAGGATGCAATGTGTTGCTGCCTTTTCATACTGTTGTTTATTTTGTGGATAATACTATAGCATGACATTGAACATATGCATTTATACTGGGCCCTGATTATCTTGGCAGCTATTGAGTAGCACACTCACGAGGAACGCATTGAATTGCATAGCATATAGCGTATTTCATTCTACTGGATTGATGTTTTATTTTGTTATCTGTGTTTGACCCCGTCTCTTTTGGGCTGCTTTGGTCTTGTTGATAACTATTGCAGGTTATCCAGGTAGTTCAGCTGCACCTGATGAAGCGTCAGCCAGTGGAGCCCCTTAAGGATTCGATCAAGTGTCCCAACTATTGTATAGTATATATTTTCAGTCGAATCATTTACTTGGGGATGTCCTATGTAGTTGTTGGTAATTATGATTCGATGTTTGTTATTTGTTGTCGGATATTTTTATACTGTTCTGGGAGATTTAATACTGTTATTTAAATGGTTTTTTGCATGTACTGTGAGTAGGATTAGCTCCACATGTGTTTGAAATATAATTTTTAAAAGACTTTTCTTTAGTTAAGTCCGAGTGGCGGACTAGTTTCTATATTTTAAATATTTGAATACTTCAACTCACGGTTTTTGTATCAGGCCTAAAAACAAAAACATAACCTACATTTAGCTTCCACATTTTTATAGCTAATTGTGTGCTTAATTCTCATTAAGAGAACCAGGCCTGAAATTTAAATCGTATAACAACTCAAACGTCACGGTTGGATCGCTCTATCTAATAGAGAAAATTATTGCACTTCAACAGTCTCTCTTAATAATTTGCATTCCTTGCAATCAATTGGAATCGAACCCGTGATATTGACTCTAATACCAATTGTAGGACCAAGCACTTACCGCTTAACAAAAAACTATAGCTGATGATAACGGTGCAACTCCAATCTATTAAACCGTACATCAACTCAAACGGCACGATTCGACCATTCCATCTAGCAGGGAGAATTATTATACCTCAACAGTTTGATCTTGTACAATTTTTATTTTTGATCTTGTGATCAGTAGTTTCACAATTTTAGTCCACAAATTTGCATTCTTGCACTATATTTTTCATTCTTAATCCCTTTCAACGAAGTGCTGAAATAACATCATACACATCAAAATTTGTTTGTTATCACAAATATAAATTAATTGACTAAACTGTGTAATGACATATAATAGGATATAAATGAAAAATATAAAAATTACATGATAAAAAATATTGCTCTCCCTGTCATGGATTTTTTTCTATTCTATATAAGGTGAAATTCACCCCATGTGACGTGACAAAACTCCAACAATGAGATTTCATGGGAAATAAGTGAATGCCCATGAAAATAGGTGGGGACCGATATAACCTTACTGTTTTAAGATGATGTATCTTAATTCTTCAGGAGTAGCATGGACTTCTTGGCAAAACTCAAACCACAAGATTTCATGGAAAATGAGTGAATTCCTATGAAAATAGGTGAGACTCGTGTAACCCAACGGTTTAAGATAATGGAGTTTAATTTTCCAGGAGTAGCAGAGATTTAGCCTCTCTCAAATATCGCGTTTCGATCATGGTAAGTTATATGGGAGAGAATGTCATTGTGTTTAATGCAATATTTACATTTCTAAATTATGTATGCATTGTAATCTTATTTCATATATGTCACGCCCAGAAATCCGAGGTAGCCACATAGACCGACAAAAGAATTAATTGGTAGACAAAATTGATTTCTAATGTCGTCCTTATTAATTTTTATTATATTTTGTTATGGTGACGTTCCTTTAATTAGAATTCAGGATTTTGGTTCGAGAGGAGATTTCCAGAGGAAGACGCACGAGCACGGTAGCGACTAGGGTTGTTTAATGAGCCGGTTCGACCCGGAACCGATCCCGAATCGGCCCATTAAATCCAAACCGGAACCGTTATTCAAGAACCGGAACCGGAACCACCCCAAACCCATTAATTAATGGATTGGGGTGGGTTCGATAAAGTTGAACCGGAACCTACCGGTTCTGGTTCCGGTTCCGAACCAGTTCCAAGTTTCGGATCCGGAAACCGGAACCGGAACCGGAACCGGAACCGGAACCATAACCATATATTTAAAAAAATTAAAAAAAAATTAAAAAGGGCACCAATTTTGCCAACGGCTCTATGTTATCAAAATGGAAATTTTGCATCCTTAATTGGCAATTAGCAATTACCAAATTACAATTATTAATTTTTTTTACTCAAAAATTTGCTACATATATGGATGTTTTCTTAACTAATTTTCACACAATCTCATTCTCTATATATCCATTTCAACTATAAAGTTTCTCTATATTCAACATATTCAAGAACCGGAACCGGAACCACCCCAAACCCATTAATTAATGGATTGGGGTGGGTTCGATAAAGTTGAACCGGAACCTACCGGTTCTGGTTCCGGTTCCGAACCGGTTCCAAGTTTCGGATCCGGAAACCGGAACCGGAACCGGAACCATAACCATATATTTAAAAAAATAAAAAAAAAATTAAAAAGAGCACCAATTTTGCCAACGGCTCTATGTTATCAAAATGGAAATTTTGCATCCTTAATTGGCAATTAGCAATTACCAAATTACAATTATTAATTTTTTTTTACTCAAAAATTTGCTACATATATGGATGTTTTCTTAACTAATTTTCACACAATCTCATTCTCTATATATCCATTTCAACTATAAAGTTTCTCTATATTCAACATTCAAGCCAAAAAAATTGTGATGGCTTCATCTTCGAATCGTGGTGGTGTTCGACGCGAACTTCCTCCAACCATTCCCGAATTTGGTGATGATTTTGGCTATATTCCCGACTTCGATGAACTTGAAGCCGCACACAAAGAGGAAGAGACTATTGGACTTGTTGGCGATGAAGATAGAAATGTTCCAACACCGTCGTCCATTGGAACAAGCAACACGATGGCGTCAATGAGTACGTTACGAGCAAAACGAAGCAAAGTTTGGGATCACTTTGAAATTCAACCAAAACCAGGTACTAACGATGCTACAGCTGTGTGTAAAATTTGCAAAAATAAATATGCTTATAAAACTGGTGGTCAAGGAGGAGGTACCGGAACATTGAAAAAACACTTGGTAAAGGTACATAAACTTGATCCTAATACTTTACAACCACTTGGTAGAGAACATACTCAACAACAAATTAATTCTTTGACTCTTAAAAATTTTACTATTACGAAAGAAATTTCACGTAGAGCTATAGTTAAATTCGCTATCACATGTGAACAACCTTTTTTAATAGCCGAACAAGAAGGTTTTGTTGAATTTACTAGCACTATTCAGCCTGGTTTTCACAATATTTCTAGACACACACTTAAGAAATATTGTTTCGAGATGTTTCATGAATACAAAGAGGCATTAATTTCGCAACTTTCGAGTATCTCTTGTAGAGTTAGTTTGACAACTGATATTTGGACTAATATCAAGTCTCAATCTTATCTTGTCGTTACATGTCACTGGATTGATGAAACTTGGAAAATGCAAAAAAGAATTTTATCTTTATATTACGTGAAAGAAGATATGATCGTGACTGGAAACAACTGTGTATTTCTAGTGGAGTTACCTTTAAAAAATTCCCCCAACCTATTGAAACTCGATGGAATTCTCTGTATCACTTGCTAAGTACTTTATTACGTTTTAAAGATTTGGTCACTCCATTTTATAACAATATTGCTGCAGAAGCTTTATTATTGACTGAATCTGATTGGGATATTTTAACTCAATGTGTTTCTTTATTGGAAATTTTTAAAGAGGCAACCAAAAAGTTTTCTGGCATACACTATCCTACTGCACCGATGTTTTTACCTTTGATTTTTAATATGTTTTTTAAAATTATTGAATTTCGTGAGAACCCACATTTGCATTTTTTTGTTTCAAGTATGGAGGATAAATTTTTTAAATATTGGGAGACTATCCCACTTGTGCATCGCTTGGCGGCATTCCATGATCGTAGTCAAGGTCAAGTTGCTTTCGATATATTTTTTGATTATTACGCTAAATTTCTTGGAAAGAATGTTGACGATCAAAAGAAGTCAATCATGCATTCTCTCCAAGAATTGTTTGATTTGTACGCAAACGAACAGAGTACACCGAGCAGACAGCCGGAGCCGGAGGAAAGGTCGACACAACAAGGCAAAATGGGTGCCCTCGGCTTCTACCAAAATTTCAAGCGGCAAAAGTTCAAAGGAAAATCAGTAACAAGACTAAATTCAAATGAGATTCAACTCTACTTGAGTCAATATTTTGAAACTCCGGAAAACTTTGATGTTTTGGAATGGTGGAAAGTAAATTCACAACTTTATCCTATTCTAGCAACAATTGCAAGAGACATCTTACCTGTTCAAGCTTCAAGTGTTGCTTCTGAATCAGCTTTTTCGATGTGTGGCCGAATTATTGGGGACCAACGAACTAATTTAAACCCAGATACTCTTGGCATGCTAACATGTTTACAAGATTGGTTTGCTGCAGAAAAAAAGAATCGGACTGCTGGAGTAATTGATGAATTTGCAAGTTCAAGTTCCGATGAAGACGAAAATATTCGAAAATATATTTTAATAAATCGAGATGTAATTTAGATATTTAATGAATTTCATGTTTCAATTATTTTTATATTTCACATTATGATTTTTTCTTAAAAACACTTAAAAGAAAAATTGATTTACTTACTAATTAATTTTAAAAGATTTAAATTATTTAAAATTATTGGATTCGAAACCGGTTCGGAACCGATTGGAACCGGTTCGGAACCGGTTCATCAATTACCGAATTCAGTAGTGGATTGTTCCGGTTCTGAATCTTTTGCCTCAGAACCGGAACCGAACCGGAACCGGTTAGAACCGGTTCCTACCGGTTCCGGTTTCATTTGATCCGGAACCAGTTGAAACCACTCCGGAACCAGAACCACGGAACCATTAATCATGCCTACCACCAGCTATAGCTTTTTGTAAAGCGGCAGGCGATCGGCTTACAATCAATATATATATATATATATATATGAAAATAAATATATAAATAAATAACAAAGAATTCGGTGAATTGGTGAATGGCCACAACTTCTCAACTCAATTGGCCAAATGGCCGAATTAATTTCAATGAAATGTTACAGATTTTGTCCTTTTAATTCATGACTTTTCATATATTATAAATAAAGTCTCCTCATTCTAATTTTGTTTTATATGTGGCTTTTTAAGCCTTAATGGTTACAATCCAAAATTGCAAGATATAACTCCCGATTTTGGATTTTTTTTAAAATTTCTATAAATTCGAATTTTGTAATTAAATTGGAGATGTTTTTTTTTTCTAGTTTCGACTTTTTAAGAAATTGCCTTTAACTCATGTTTTGAATGATATAAAAACTTGAACTTGAGTTTACAAGTTTTAACGCTTAGAGTTCAATATTTAGTAAGTCCGTAACCAAATTGATAACGTTCTAAACTTCTCAAAGTTTGTTAGACTTTAAAATTTGAATGGTTCCTATTTTAAAATCGAGAGCCGTTATATCCTGAAAAATGAATTATTATCAACTGTTAGCACCGGTGGAGTAATATCATTTTAAGGAAAAGGAGTGAAACTCTTGTCTCGACTATTTCTTAAGAAATTTTTGTACACTCTCTTAATCGTATTTTCCCAAGTCCTATATATTATCCTCGACAACCTTAAAACGACATTCGAACCAAAATTGCCTCAGCAAGTGCAAACTTCCACTATACTGTTGGCACACGGCGGATCCGGATTGCGTCCCCGACACACAGCGGAATATTTTAATTTTTTGGGCCGCCGCGGATCGGCCTCTACGATCGGGGACGCTCATACGTAATAAAAAAATTATTAAACATTCATAGGTTGTTTAAATGTTTACCTTTGGTGACCATGCATCCGGTCCCGACCAGTCCGACGAGAAAATGACCATTCAACGATTGAAATCCGATTGCTCGCCTAATCTGCCCATGACCGGGTTTTTCAATTCCCCTGCTACCTTGCACTAGAAAGCGCAGCAGGTTGTGACGGATGGACATCGCGACCCAGACGACAAGGCACGACGACGGAAGGGCGATGGCGGCGGCGGTGGCCGAGAGGGGATGTCAGACTCGGTGCTCTAAATCCAGGATTAATTACCCAATTACGCAGAAGCATAAAATATGGGCTAAATTTTCGTTTGGGCCTGAACTGAAAATATCATTTGAAATACAATCATACTTAATATACGGATTTTAACTCAAAAATTCACACAACAACAACAACGGCATGCTTGCAGGTATTACAACAAAGATAGATTCCCGAATACAGTATTGACGCAGGACATCCCCTTGTTCAATACGTAAGATACATAACTGGGACTCAACAGACACTCAACCAGCTGACGCACCACTCGGCCCAGCTGATTTACCTGAAGAACCTGCAATCAAATACAAAACCAAAGCAGCCCCAAAAATGGAAATAAAACGAGGTCAAACCTCAATACGAAGAGCATCAATAAAAACAGCAATCATATAAGGCATGCAATATTTCAAACGTGCAATGAATTAGGGCTACCAAAAATCATCGGTAAGCAAGGCACAACGACTGAGCTGTGCAATCAAATCTCAATAGTTCATCAGAATCCAGATCACAGCGACTTAGCTGGCTATCACGACTCAGCGACATCATTGGATTCTCAGCATGACAATTCAGCCGACAAATCGCGACTCAGCAATTATCGGTTCTCAAAGGAGCAGGCTCAATATGCTATACATGAATGCCAAACATAATCATTCTCACAACAATATATATAATTTACACACATAGACAGATAAGAGTACATAATCATCATCCATCAGCATAGCTAGACAACTCAACAACACATAATCACAGCAGCTCAATCTCGCTGGAAATATTCTCATGCTGATATCAAGGTTGTTAATATAACCTCAATCGTACCTCAGCTCAGATCTTACCACAGAACCAAAATTCCAATTCACGGGTAAAACAGCAAGCTCGCTGCTCACACTCTAGCTCTCGAACAACTGCTCGGACCACCAACTCTGGTCCAAAAACTCAAGAGAGCTATAGATCACAAACGAAGCTCAACACGAAGCCGACAGTGCTAAAATCGTATGTTATAGCTCTCTTTGACTCCTCTGTTCCAGTCTCTATCGGCCCTCAAACTGGTACTACTCGAACAGACGCTTCCAATGGTAGCACTCTTGCTCAAATCCGATCGGTCCAGCTCTTGAAATCGAAGGAAGAAAGTGTCGGGTGAACAGTACTAGCGAGGGTGTCCAGGGAGATATTTTTCGGGAGAGGATAAGTATTGTGAGGTGTATAAAATGGCTAAGTGTCGGTCCACCAAGGGTATATATATATATAAGTTGCCCCAAAGCTCTCGGCTACAGTGAATCCAGCACAGCTTCGGCTTCTTCACTGCTCAACAATTCAGCCCAGGCAATTCAGGACAGTTCTCATACCAAGATTAGACCGCACACCTCCGTTCACTTCACGCTCCCCGATCTGGTATCCCCTACAGTGTCTTTAACCAGCTCAGACCCCGACATTGTTCCATCTTAGGCACGAAGACACTACTCAGCTTATGGTGCGGCCTCAACAAATTACACTACTAGGCAGATCACTCTTGGAAATCAGCTCTCGTGCAACCATCAGCTTTCGCTATCTAGCTCAAATTGCGCGCCCAGACCAGCTCAAAGAATTCTGCTCACGATGCTCTATTCAGCTTACACTGTTCAGTTCAGCTCAAAGAGTGATCCTGCAATTCTCTCCAAGCTGTACGTCTCAATCAGCTTACGGCCAGACTGACAGCTTCTAACAGCTCAGGCACTACACGTGATCTATCTACCCAGATTCATCATATCAACTTACGGTAACTGTCCAGCACAGCTTTGCAGTTCAGCTTAGGACCTAAGCTGCTCTTGTTGGCGCAACGGCGGATCCGGATCCCGCTCCCGGGGCACAGCAAAAGATTTAAAAATTTCAGCCCGGGAACGGTCAATACACCTATTAAAACATTCATAGAATGTTCAGAACAGTACCTTGCTGGCGTCTAGGCGTCTGGCTCCGACCAATTTCACGAGGAAATCGGCACTTCAACAGTTGGCGATTTTGGCCTCCTAATCCGGTCCACGACTGGAATCTCAATTCCTTCGCCAGTCTGCACTAGAAAACTCGACGAAGATTTCATGGACGGAATCTCCTCGTCGTAACGGTCGGAACAAGATTTCCGACGGCGGCGTCGGCGACGGCGGAGGCGGCGACGACGGCGGGGAGAGGAGAGGAGAGGAGAAGAAGAATAAGTTGAGGAGCTTTTTTTTTCGTGTGTTTCAAATGAATACCCCAGGGCCTCTATTTATAGATTCTCCATGGGCATGAACCAGCTTAATGGGCTTAGGTCGGGCCCAGGCCAAGGGTGAACATTGGTTTCAAGTCCATCAATGTGGCTTCATCATAATCCCGATCGACGATCAGATCGGACCGATCTACACATTTTACAAAACTGAGCATTATGATGTGAAAACAATTTTTCGGATCACCTAATCCAAAATAGCAGTTTGTCCCATGTAAGTTTTAAGGATAGTCAAACTAGTCCAAACTTAGGGAAATTGCATTTTGACCCTATTTAATTTTATGAAGTCGCACTTGCATCCTTCCTCCTACTATACTCAAAAAATTGAGCTTAATTTCCAGAGACCTGGTGGTCTATTGCAGGTTTGGAAGTGCCCAAATGGAATTGGGAGAACATAGCAATGGATTTTGTGAGCCATTTGCCTCGTTCCAGCAGAGGTTGTGATGTTGTGTGGGTGGTTATCTATAGGTTGTCAAAGTCTGCGCACTTCATTCCCTACAACATGACCTATTCTTTGAAGAATATGGCAAAGCTGTACATAGATTTCGTGGTGCGTTTGCACGGTGTGCCTGTTTCTATTGTTTCAGATCGTGCTCTGAGGTTTACTTCCAGGTTTTGGAAGAGTTGGCAATCAGCTTTGGGTACTAGATTGGTGATGAGTACAGCGTATCATCCCCAAATAGATGGCCAATCTGAGAGAACTATCCAGATTTTATAGGATATGTTGAGAGCTGTTGTGATGTATTTTAGTGGTAGCTGGCAAGATTTGTTGTCTTTGGTTGAGTTTTCCTATAATAACAGCTATCAGGCCACGATTGGTATGGCATCTTTTGAGGCATTGTATGGCAAGAAGTGCAGATCGCCTGTGTTTTGGGAAGAAGTGGGGGAGAAGCAGCTGTCTTCTCCAGAATTTGTGCAGCAGATGAGAGATCAAGTGGATCTGATTCACCAGCGAATGAAAGCTGCACAGGATCGCCAAGCCAGTTATGCGAACAAGAGGCGTAGGCCTTTGGAATTTCAGGTTGGTGATCTGGTTTTCTAAAAGTTTCTCCTTTCCACAGTGTTATGAGATTTGGTCTCAAGGGAAAATTAGCTCCTCGTTATGTTGGACCATATGAGATTGTTGAGAGAATTGGTCCTTTGGCTTATCGGTTGTTGTTGCCGTCAGATTTTTCCTCCTTACATGATTTTTTTCATGTGTCTATGTTGAGGAAGTATGAGCCAGATCTGTCGCATGTGTTGAGAACTGACGAGGTGGAGCTAGATCGGACTTTGAGTTATGTTGAATATCCCTCGCAGATCTTGGATAGAAAAGATAAACAGCTGAGGAATAAGACCATTCCTTTGGTGATGGTCAGTGGAGAAAACATGATAGAGAAGAAGCTACGTGGGAACTAGAAGAGAAGATGCAGCGTGAGTGGTCGCTCTGTTTGAGTAAGCGTGGTATCAGATTCCAGTAGCTAGTTTTTTCTTGTTTTTTCCCGGTAGATGTTTGCTTATGGTTGTTTTCCCAGTTATCTTGAACTCTTGATCCGGAATTGTGTTTGATTTTGAGGACGAAATCCTGTTTTAGTGGGGGAGAGATGTGAGACCCGAAAGTTGATATGATTAATTGAGTTAATTAATCGGGTTTAGCATAGACCAGATTTGGCTTGAACATATCTGGGAGGAGCCAGCTTTGAGTTGGTAGCCTTTGTGAGCGTATTTGGGTCAGATTTGATACGTAGAACAATTCTGGGAAGTTTGAGAATTTTGGTTGCAACGATCAGATTTGAGAGCTGATAAGATTCGAGGTTAGAATATGGTATCGCTAAGTGGATGTGTACGCTAGTGTGTTTCTGTAGCGGGTAGCGAAACTACGCCGTTTGGATTAGTTGGAACGACAGCGTTTTGGCTTAGCGGGGGAGGCTCAGATGTGAGATGCGCGTGTCTTCAGATATGAGTAGGATCTGAATGTTGTGATACGAAGCGTTTAGCATTTCAGATTCGAGTAGCGGGTGATCTGTGTAGATGCAACAGTAGACTCTGTGCGACGTCGTTTGGGTAAGTCAGGATCTGTTTTAGACAGCTCCGACTGAAGCGAGAGTGGTAGCGCTGGACTCCTCTTGCTAAGATGCTTCGTTTGGTACAGCTTTTGGAAGCTTGCGTCAAGCTTGGAGAGGTTTGCGAAGACATCTCCCTTCTGTAGTCTGTTAGCATAAGCGTCGGATTTCTCCTGCCGTTCAGGTATCTCGTTGGGTAAGTGTTAGTTTCAACCCTAGTGCTTTGTTTAAAGCTGTCTGTTGAAACCGTATGGTAGGATGGAGCTGGTTAAGCTTGTAGCTCCCGGTTGTGAGTTCTGTGCTTTGCGTCCCTGAGTTAGTGTTGTTGTTTGCTTAGCAGGTTTTCAGATCTGTGTTGCTTGGGACTTCGTTGTGGTAATTGTAGCTCAGGACTGAGGTACGGATGTGAGCTTGTTTTACAGCATTGGATTGAGCATGGGTGATTATGCTTGCTGATGTGTATGCTTCGGTGTTGTATTGCTTCCTTTTGTTGTGTTGTTATCTGCAAGCTGTTATTGCATACAAGAAATATTCATGTTGCATTCAGATCTTGTTTAGTCGCGCCTTGTTATCTTGATATGCACGTACGAGGATGCTTGTTTTGAGGACGAGTGGGTAACTCCCGTATACCTCATCTCCCTGCTGGGATCTGTTAGCCACTATGAACGGAGTGGGTAGCTCCCACATCTCATGAGTTGGGCAACAGCAGGTTGAGCTATGTTCTGCATCTGGTGTCGTGTGTTTAGATGAGTGGGTAGCTCCCATATACTCACACACCCCGTGGCCACTGTTGTTCAGTTGATCTGATTCATTTGTTGAGCAGCTGTTGAGATCCTTTGGCTCCCTGCTTTCGGTTGTAGCCTTGTTCTCATGCATAGCATTTGCATATTACTTGTTGCTTTCCATTAGCTGTTTTATGTTGCTCTCCGTACTGGGGTTTGACCCCATGTCCCTCTGGGGCTGGTTTTGTTTGCCTGTGTGTGTTTTCAGGTTATCATGGTTACTCAGCTGGTCGTGGAGTTGACTCAACTGGAGGTGCCCCAGGATGTGGTTAGAGTGTCCCAATTAGCGTATAGCATATATGTATCAGTACTGTTAGCCGGTGGATGCCCTGTGGGAAAACCCGAAAATTCAGAACTTAAAAAAAAAAAAACCGAAACTAACTAGGACAACCAGCTGCAAGTGCATCCAGTCGCAAGCTGAAGAACCAGTCGACAAAAGATCCAGACG
>KV020382.1:0-11920 GCA_001598015.1 Dorcoceras hygrometricum | reverse complement strand
ATACGTGACATCACTAATATATATAAAGATGACGATACTATGTTCCCCAACGTCTTCATTTATATACGTGACACCACTAATATATATAAAGATGACGATACTATGTTCCCCATCTATTGGGAAGGCCATATCCCTATGTATATATATCGTCCATGAATAACATGCATATTTCAAATTAAACTCGAAGATCATGTACACATGTTAATTTCGAGTCAAATACTAGAATTATTGCTCGAGAATGACATATGGTGTTCACATTTCAACATCATGAAGTTAGGCCAACGTAGCATTCTAGCAAAAAGGCTCATGTGGAACAAAAGTCTCACAAAATACACATGTTGAGTAAGGGTATAACTTAATATAACACGTATAAGGTATAACATGGATTATTGGTGTTCAAATTCAACTTTTTTTTTGAAAATAAGTTCGATCATTGACTAATTATTCGTTTACTTAATACTACTATTATTGTTCTTTCTGTGAGTCATAAGAGCGAGATTGAATTAACTTCATTAATCATTATTATCAATTTGACTTAAATGTTACATAATTAAATACTTTACAATTCTGATAGTGTGACGTGAACCAATCTTTAATCCTTTATTCTTTTTCTGGGTATATATACCATACTATATATTAATTTACTTGTTCATTTCAAATTTTATGACATTGAAGAAATGTGACACGTTTAATTAATTTCAAGAATATCACTGAATAATCTTTCAGGCAGTTCCATTGTTTCTATCAGAAATTGCGCCAACGAGAATACGTGGAGGGCTCAACATTTTATTCCAACTTAATGTCACCATTGGAATACTCTTCGCCAATCTTGTCAATTACGGAACTTCCAAGTAAGATTTTATGTAAGTTTAATAAGAAATACATATAAATACTTTTTCCAATAACATCGACAGTGTTAGAATCTTGAGACTGAATTAAAGTAAGGAATATATTTCCTAGTACTAGGTCGACGACTTTGGTCAGTTTTGTTACAATTTTTAAAATGTGACCAGATTTAATTGGGTAAACAAATATAGTAAAATTGGTACCGCCTCATTATTGTCATTTTATCTTACTGTTTACTCTCCATATTAGTTTTAATGCAATACCTTTGTTATTTATTATATTTTGGTTTAATATGTTATGTCAACTAAATTTAATAATAATATGTGTCATATTTCAGTTCAACATACATGATAAAAAATGACTAATTTTATATTTTAGCCAAAATAAGCTATTGGACTAAATGTGAAGATTAAATAAGTGAACAAAGAATGAGACCATATGACAAAACCAATTCTCGATTAAATCAAACTGCGTCTAAGAACTTTTAGTCATCCAAATATTTTCTTGAGTAACTAATTTGTAGTTTGTGTTTCTCTAATGGTGAATAACAGGATTGATCGATGGGGATGGAGGCTGTCCTTGGGGCTGGCAGGGATCCCTGCAGGGCTGCTGACACTGGGCGCCTTGTTCGTCACCGACACCCCGAACAGCCTGATCGAACGCGGTCATTTAGAGCAAGGAAAAGTCGTACTCAAACGAATTCGAGGCACAGAAAACGTGGAGCCCGAGTTCTTAGAACTGGTGGAGGCCAGCAGAATTGCAAAGCAAGTGAAACACCCTTTCAGGAATCTACTAATGAGAAGGAATAGGCCTCAATTGATCATTGCTGTCGCCTTACAGGTAATCCTGTTAACTTTTTCCAATTAAAAACATGTAATATCAATATAGGACATAATTTGAGCTGAAAGTTATGGATGATATGCATCGGTACTGCTGCAGATTTTTCAACAATTTACCGGGATCAATGCCATAATGTTCTATGCGCCTGTGCTGTTCGACACGCTGGGATTCGGAGGCGATGCTTCTCTGTATTCCGCAGTGATCACGGGTGCAGTCAATGTGTTATCAACCATTGTGTCGATTTACTCGGTCGATAAACTAGGAAGGCGAGTGCTGCTGCTGGAAGCAGGGTTCCAAATGTTTCTATCACAAGTGGTGATAGCAATAATATTAGGCATCAAGTTGAGTGACCATTCGGATGATCTTCACAAGGGTTACGCGATATTCGTCGTGATCATGGTGTGTACGTTTGTATCGGCTTTCGCGTGGTCATGGGGCCCTCTCGGATGGCTGATACCTAGCGAGACGTTCCCGCTCGAGACACGTTCGGCAGGACAGAGTGTGACCGTGTGTGTCAACCTTCTCTTCACATTTGTGATTGCACAAGCCTTCTTGTCAATGCTTTGCCACTTCAAGTATGGGATATTCTTGTTCTTTTCGAGTTGGGTCCTCGTTATGTCGGTTTTCGTGTTCTTCTTGGTGCCGGAGACAAAGAACGTGCCGATCGAGGAGATGACGGAGAGGGTGTGGAAGAAACATTGGTTGTGGAAGAGGTTTATGGATGGTGTTGTGGATGAGGAAGTTGGGAACGAAGGCATGAAAAATGGACATGCTAAAGGATTTGACCCTAATTCTCAATTATGAAATTGTGTTTGGTGTCCTATTTATATATAAATAAAATAAAAATCTTATTGTTACATAGATTTGTTTATTATCATTATCATATCACGAATACATTGATTTTCATATCACAAGTCAAATTTAATCTTAAATTCTAACTCGAATTAATTTATTTATAAACAGATATAAGTAGCATAGCATTGTGAAGAGTCAATCGTTTCCTGTCAAATATGTAGTCTACTGTAAGGAAATAATCAATATATTAATGTTTCTTGAAATATGTAATAAAAATTTATGTAATTGTAATTTATGTAGAGTCTTCCTGCAAAGTTGCTCCACCATTCATATGGATTTAGATCGAGACATTTGGATAAAGCTGATTTTTCTGATATGTGCACAATACACTTTAGACAATTGGAAATCTAAAATAAGAATTCAAATACTTATAGGAAAAATCCTTTTTGTCATATAAATTTAGTCTTAATTTGTAAAGAATTCACGAAATTCTTACATTGGGTCATAAAATCTAAATGAAAAATGCATCGAAGAAAGCAATGGAAACCAAATTCTTATGGAAACTTATTGCTTAATATACCGGAATACAATTTTTTTTAATGTTTCTTAAATATGCAATAAAAATGTATGTAATTGTAATTTATTTAGTCTTCCAGCAAAATTGCTCCACTATTCACAGAGACTAGCATTATACCCATGTGATCCACAAACTCAATTCGATATGTATAATGAGAAAAAATTAGATATCAAGAAAATTTTGTCTATACAAATACAAACTAATATGAACAGAAAAATTATTATAAATTGTGAAAAATTTCTTTAAACCCAACATTTATTTTTGACTTTTTCTGGTTATGTCTACATCACATATTAAACTTTTGAGATCTTTAGGATCTATAAATATGGATATAGCAACATAGTTGGCCATGACAGAAAATGACAAAACGGTTTAACCGGTTCTTGGTCAGTTTTTTTTTTTTTTTAAAATTTATTTCTAATTATTTTAACCATCAAATTAATTTTTGGTTATTTACATGTTTACTAAGAATTTGAACCAATTTATATATTTTGTCTATTTATATATATTTTTTAGTTTTTTAAAAAATTAAAACATATTATTAAATATAATATATTAATATTTATTAATAAACATGATTCCGGTCCAACCGTTTTTATGAAAGCTATATTGGTTCGGTTACTAGTCCGTGTTGGATCCGTGTAACATATCAGATAATTTTTTGATAAATACAAAACCTGCTATTATGTTCCTAAAATCAAGTGCGTAGGTTTAAGTTGAAGCAGATCAGACGCGAGCTGAAGAAGTGCGCTGTAGCAGATAAGCTGCGAGCTGAAGCAGATCGGACGTGAGCTGAAAGCGACGAAATGAGTGCTATTGAGAAGATGTTCAAGCTGGAACAGTAGGGGACGACCAAAATGATCCAGCAGATGACATCCATGCTGATCCAGCTTAGAGCGAAGATCAGCACAGAAGAAACCAGTTCAGAGCAGGTATCAGCTCAGGAGAGAAGCATTCAGTTCAGAGATCAAGTGCAGATCAGAGTTTAGCTTACATGTTCAGATCAGAACAGTTTAGAATCAGCTCAGATCAGATTAAAAGCGCAGCGAGAATCAGATCAGTTTAGAACTTACAAGAGTAGCTCAGAGCTTATAACGAATCAGATTAGAAGCGTAGTGAGAATCGGATAATCTTAGAGCAATTTAGATCAGAACAGTTTAGAATCAGCTCAGATCAGTTAGAAGTGCGGCAAGAATCAGATCAGGTTAGAACTTACAAGAGCAGCTTAGAGCTTATAACAGATCAGATTGGGAGATACCTCTGATAAGCAGTTCAGACAGAATCAGCTTAGAGCTTAACAGAATAGAGCTGCACAGATAGAATCAGCAGGGAGTCGATCAGCTTAGAGCAAATTAGAACAGATGAGTAAAAGAGCAGCTTAGATAAGAAGCGCAAAAACAGCTCAAGAGCAGAAAGACTCTGATTAGAACAACTTAGAGCAGATTAGAGCAGATGAGAACAAGAGCAGCTCAGATGAGAAACGCAGAAATATATTAGAGCTGAAAGAGGAAGAACAGAGCAGACAAATCAGATGAGAAGCGAGCAGCTCAGAGAATAGGCTATCAGATCACGAGCAAAGTAGTTTGAACATGAGCATATACGAAGACTGTATTAAAGAAGTTCAAACTGATTTGTTTCGTCATGTCAACATCAGGTAGAGCTGAACTGATGAAGAAAAATATACAACAACACATACAAGAACGGACAGTGAAAAACAAACAAGTGAAAACGAACAAACACAAAACTTCACTGTTCATCATCGTGCTCGTTACGAATCTGCTCTCAAAAGCATAAAATTCATTTTTATGAGTTGTAATCACTCTATAATTTCGTATATTAAAGTGTATATACAAAAAGAGTGTGTAGAGCGTGTCTAAGCTGAAAATCTTAGAGCAAACCATTGTAAGGCAGAACAGATCGCGGGTCTGTAAACTGTCATAGAAGTGCTAGGAGTTCTTGCAGCTTGCGGGCTATTGTATTGGGTTAGAGCAGGAGCTGCTGTAATCAAATCTTCTATTGAAATCCTTTCTGTACAAGGAAGAAGGAGAGACGTAGGAGTTTCAGCTCCGAACTTCCAGAAACAAACTCTCGTCCCTTTTATTTTTACTGATTTGAGCTTCTAATCTATTCATTGTTGAATCGAGTTAGTTCCGCACAAATAATTTTTGTTACTTGAGACAACATATTACGCTGAGATTTTTCGAGATGGTAACTCAGCTCTGAGACAAGTCGAAAGCTTGCAAAATATTTAAATTTTTTTTTTCACAAAATCGAGAGGAGTTCATTCATCCCCCTCTCTGATCCTGAGCTGATATTCAACTCTTTTCGAGCCTAACAATCCAATTATGAAAACATTGTGTGAAGCAATCAGGAGAAAGTGTCTTTGTTGGAACTTGATAGGATCGAGAAAAAAGTTTAGAGAGAGGACGGAGGGAGGTTGAATAAAATATTTTCAAAAATTTGTGTTCAAAACCTTTTTTTAGCAATCAACTGAGTTACTATTTGACACTACTTCTCACTCTATCTCATCTCTTGCGCACCAAACAATTTTGTGCTTAAAAGCTCAATTGATCAGTGAACAAATAATGCAGAATTGTAAATAGATAAATAACACATAGATTTGTTTTTGGACATTCGAAACCAAGCTTCTACGTCATCATTTCCTCCAAAACTTGAACGTTATCAACTAAAAGACTTTGAATCGAATATGCTATATATCCAACACCACTCAGTCACATCACGTCTGAGTTGAACTCCTAACTTCTCTATTGATAACAGAACACGCTATGTTTTCTTACAATTGTTCTAAAGCTTAACTGAATATACAACAAAGTATAAGCCTAATTTGATTTCAGCAAAGCTGAAATATAACACTCAAATTTTAATGAATAAAGATTGTTCAAAACATGAATGTGAAAAATTAGCAAATCCTTAAAGAGTTCTGAAGCAAAGATTAATTCAGTTGCTCAAAAGTTCTTCACATCTTCTTCAATCCTGCTATTTATAGCTTCTGGATTTCAACGATAATAAATATTACCCGTAGAATCAGCCTATGAATGCATGTACCTTGCTTTCAAGTAATTAATACGTATTTAAAGCTTCGTACTATCTCCACGCCGGTGTATTAAATACTCATTCTTTTTGCTTCAAAGAGGTAATCCTCATACTCCAACAACTCTGATTATGTTCTGATTATTGTTTGAGCTGTTCAATGACTAAAAATACAAAGATCAAGTCAAATCATTTGTCCAAACTCAGCTAAGCTCTAATTTGATCCGACACTTAAGTGCTGTTAGGCCATGTCTGATCTGACCTGTTTAGCTCCATGCCGAATCGCTTGTTATCAACAAAACTTAGAACATTTTATCCCTAACAATTTTCTTTATTTGGTGATGACAAAACCTTGAACAAAATAGACTTAAAGAGAATTTAAATTTTTATTACGTAGTCTATTACATTGTACAATATACAAGTACAATCTTTGAGGTGTCCAATCTGAAAAGCTTAACTAAAACTAACACTTGTAAACTGTTTGAACTCTCTGATCTAATCTTAGGCATCTTCTAGTTCTTAAAGCTCTCTTGGTTAGACAAGGACCTAGTCAAATCTAACAATGGCCTAGTGAGATCCAATAACAATCCAAAGCTTAAATTCTTTTTACCTCTTCATCTCTATGTATATCACTTCATGCTCAGCAGTCTTCGTAGATTGTCCGTGCTGAATCTTGGAAGTCCCAGATGGCAGCTTTTTTGGTGTCTGAGCTGGAAGATTCTTTACATTCTCGTATGCAAACAATATATCTGTACTTACAGGAACCTATTGTTCTTCTTTATTATGTTGTACTACTACTCTATCTGTACACTCAAGAGCCGATTGCCCTCTTCAAACATCCCAGTGAGCTCCTACAAATTGAATGGACACTTTTTTTTTCTCAAAATTTATTTCAGGTAGTGAGTCGCCTGAATTTGTAGGAGCTTGCGCCACCTTTGGACTTACAGGATCCAGAGCCAGTTTCTCTTCTGTGCTGACTGGAGCCGATTGCTTCACTTTCCCTGGGAAGAGGTCTTCTGCGATCATCTATCGAAACTCATCCATTGTAACTCCAGGGTTATCTCTCCGTTATATCTCCTCTCAAAGAGATTCCTCATTGTATGATTTTTCAGGCATCAGTATAGGAAATCCAGCATCAACACGAAAATGCCTATACTGTTGCCTAACCTCTCTAACCTCAGCTTCCAGAAAATGAATCGTCATCAAATTTTGGTTGGCCCTAGGGCTTTCTCTCTTAAAATTCTTCCAGTTTTCAGCCACGAAGACCCTCATATGATTTTCCCACATCTTGTCAACTATCACACTCTTCTGGTCATCAAGACAAATATATTATTTGTCTCAGCCCATGGCAATAGATAATCCTCAACTTTTTCCATATTTTCAATGGGTTTCATCGACGTAATATTATTCAACTTCATCATAGTACGAAATATTTTCCAAGCATCGAACATTATTATACGTGGATGAACAAATTCTCTAACTGCATCCACCACAAGCCAAAATGCTTCCTGGACTGAGTTCGGGTTATTTGCTTCCAAGATGCCCTTCCGTTATCCATTGGGTCAATCTAGGGGAAACTGTGAGCTGCCCAGTTAATCTCCTTAATGATTATGATTTTCTCCATTGGAAAGCTACTCACGATCTCATGGCTCTTTTCCCTTCGAGAAATCTCTTTAGCAGCAGGAGGAGGGAGATCAACAACAACAACAGGTACAACTGAAATAGGTTTCACTAGCTTAGGCCTTTTCGACCTTGTCTTCTTGGCTGGTGAAAACACCTTCTCCAGCGCTTGGATGTCCCCCGGCGTTGAGGACTCTAAATCAGATGGCAGGAGCCTAAATTTGCATTTGGTTGTTCTGTTACCCATTGTAGGGTCTCCACCATACTAACTTCCAAGGGCGTTTCAACATGTTGGGATCACCATTAGCTCAGGCTCAACTAAGCAACGAAAGCATAAATATAAAGTTTGAGCATTCATGTAGCATAGAAGTTAATTAACCAACAATATAATGTTTGTAAATTTATAGCTATCAACTTTCGAAAGGTTGATGATGGCTCAACTAGATTAAAAGCAATCTAACTCTTGATATGATAGATACATTCCACAAGCTTTCAAGAGTACATCTTGCTAAAAAATGGACTCAACTCCAAACTTAGGTCTAACAATATAGTTCCACCCAAATATGCACTAGAATATTTAGAATATTGTACCATGAAAAGCACAAGTTTTTCAATTCAAGAACAAAGCAAAACTTGTGAGAAAAAATGGAGGAAAGGGACGACCAGAGGGAGAGAAGGAGAGAGAAAACATGAAAAAGTTGTTCTGTCCAAGGAAACACATGCCTTATATATCGTGAAAGTTGCTCCCAACCTTTCATCTTCCTCTTGCATATATATTGTATGTATAGTTGGGTTACTTTATATAATATAGGCCCATGAGTTTAATTAAACCACACTTGAACACCTTCAAATCTACTATTAGAATAATTATTGATCCTTTAATTATTTGGGTCCTATAAGACCCACTAGTGTAATATTAATTACACTTGAATTAATTTAATTAAGTTCATATTATTAGTTTTCGAAAAAAACCATTTTCAAACTAATGATATAGCCATATATAATTTTAATATTTTAAAAAATTTTGCAAATTAAAATTTACACCCCCTTATAAACTCCTTTTATAATTTGCTCAACTTTTTGAACAAATTTTCTTATCAAGATCTAGTGCTTACGTGACCCTAAATGGTTTAGTGATACAATTAGTAATGGGTTCACATGAGAGGCCCCAATCCGAAAATTATAGATAGATGAACTGAAAAGGTACAAATTGAATCTATAACTTTCCTATACCAATTTGTAAAACAACAATCAAATTCAGGACTGATTTGCAACTTTGTAATAATTTCAAATCACATGCTATCTAAAAAGATTGGATGTTCTAAATGCAGAACTTAAATATATATCAAAAGATACAAATTCATTCAGATTAAATTTAATAAACTTTGAAGTAATCTGTATCGTTCAAAAACTACGTCTAACATTATATACAATAAAATAATGAGAACTGAAACATCACGGGAATGAATGTACACGATAAACACCCCGATATGATCCAGCTTGCACCAACCAGCTCTGACTAACCTCATCACCCACACTCAAGAAAACTAGTGAGCCTAGAGGCTCAACAAGTAAAATTGGAAATATCGAATACATGCAGTACAGACATAAACTGGACATAATTGAACATACTTAAAAACATTTAAATGAAGCAAGCTTTAACGTAAAATTTTCTCAAATACTGTGGTTGTAAACAACCCTGTTTTCAGTTCTTATTTTTCTGAATGAGTTATGGCGCAGAAGCTCTCCTTGGGTCATAGTCACTTGATCAAGCTATCATATGAAAATCAGGAACTTGGGAATAAATCCCATACTGTACTGTTTGAAGGGGCACAAATGTTCATCAACCAACATCCCCACCCTTCCTATGTGAAGGGGCACACTGATTCGTCAACCAGCGTCCTCACCCTTCCTGGGCTGACCGTTTGTTATCTTTTCCATAAATCATAAAAACTTCCTTTAAACTTATGATATATGACAGAGAAACTTCTATCATTCTTCCTTCATCACCTTGTCATATATCATTAAAATGTTTTCTCTGCTGAAACATTATTCTGATAAGATAGATCACTTTTACATATATGGATCGCTTCTATAAAACTCTTTATCACACACAAGACTCTGGGAGTACATTAAAATTCAGTTGAAGAAGTAAGCTGTAATCAGCTCGGAACAATAGTTCAGAGTTCAATAAATGAAGAAACTTGAATCAGCTCAGGCTATAGATACGAATAATAAATAGCATAGCTCTAAGCTGATGAATATTTTTTGCAATTGGGTATAACTTAGAACAGATTAGAGTTATACTGATGGAAACCAGGAACTGGGTACCAGATCTCTAAAACGCTATGATACCAATTGATGGGATCGAAATGGGGGGTACCGAGAGCTTTCACACAGCTCTAACACCGAATCCTTGAACAAAAACTCATATTACGTGCATTTAAAATTTTGGTTTGAAAACAGCACGTAATCGGTAACCAGATCACGCCCGAGCTGGATCAGCAGCTCTGCGAGCTGGTCCAGATCGCGTGTGATCTGGTCTATTAAATCTTGAGCTACAATAGCTCAAAATATTTGTGCACCGAGAAGTACATCAGATTAGATATAAAAACCAAGCGAAAACATCTGAAATACTCTGAAAATTGAAAGCTAATTAAACAGTTTAAAGTATGCAATGCGTGAATGCAGTAATACGCTGCAATTTGTTTATGAAAGTTCGGAGATGATCTCCTAAGTCTCCCATTCTTCCAAACAGGAAGGATCCACTAAAAGATTTGATCTTACAGCTCTCAGTACAGATCCGATCCAACAGTCCTCAAGCTGCGAGAACTCCTAGCCCACTGATCCACATCAGCTCACAGGCTGTGTGTCTAACTTTAACACTTTTTTTACGTCATAGTGAGAAAGATGTTAGAGTAGATGCCCAACTAGCCAACTTGTGGCTTATGTAAAGTTCTGACAAAAAGTTGTACTTTGTGTCCTTTGTCATTTAGTGCGATTGCAGGCTTTGTTGACTTTAAGATCACCTCATCAATGCGCTTGTAGATATTGTAGACTTTGAGCATGTGAACACTGTACATGATGTAGACAGGTCGAACAAATCAGTTTGAACTACTCTAATTCATTCTTCGTTTGTGTTCAAACTACTTTGTTCGTATGAGCTGGTTTGTCTCCGAGCTGGTCTCTTGAGCTGGTATCTGTTCTGCTCTTATATGCATCTGCTCTAATATGTTCTAAGCTACTCTTTGCTCTAATCTGCTCTGATCTGTTTCTGTACTGACTACCGTTCATCTGTTCTGATCTGAACCATAAGCTGAATTCTACGCTGAACTTGATCTCTGAACTGAACAGTGTTGTTCAGAGCTGAACTGATTTCGTCTGCGCTGATTTTTGCTCTAAGCTGGATCAGCTTACATCCTCTGCTGGACCAGCTTGGGCGTCCCCTCACTATTCCAGCTTGGATATCCTCTGCCGGACCAGCTTGGGCGTCCCCTCACTGTTCCAGCTTGGATATCTCCTTAATTCGCACTCAGTTCATCCTGATATGCTCTAATCTGTTCTACTACAGTGCTTTTATTCTTTGATTTTCGTCCGATCTGAACCAGCTAAGCTGTTCTTGTTCTGTTAAGCCCTGAGCTGGTTTGTCCTAAACCAGCTTAGCTGACCAGCTTAGCTCCGAGCTGGTCCAGCTTGCGTCTGATATGGTTCAGCTTTTGCCTATGCACTTAATTAAACTATTAGAAACATAAGAACATGTATTGTGTTCATCAAATTCAGATGTGATCTGTTTTACAGATCCAACATATGTATTCGAATCAACGCTAATAGAATGAAGGATTAAACTTGAGTTTACTGTAGTAGTCTAGAGTCGACCTAAGCTGAACTAGTTTAGCTCAGAGTATCAATAGATCGTGAGCTTAAACCAGCTCAGAACAGAAAATCAAATCTTGTCTATTTGGTAAACTCGGATTAGGAAAGTCAACACAACTTAAATGAGCAGACTTAAACAAATTCAATTCAGTTTATGATGGATCTGTGTAAACAGATCCTGATTAAGTTTTGAATTACACAAAACCTATTATTGTGTTTCTAACAATTCTACTAAGTGTGTAGATGTTAGCTGGAAATGAACAGTAGAAAGGTTATGAACAGTAGAAAGCTGATGAACTGTAGAGATCTGAACGTAGA
>KV020381.1:0-15969 GCA_001598015.1 Dorcoceras hygrometricum | reverse complement strand
AGAGTCGCCTCTACGGACAACATTGCTGATCCACTTACGAAGCCCTTGCCAGGACCGTTGTTTGAAAAACATCGCGAAACAATGGGACTGCGTCTGATGAGTAGTTGGCTATAAGGCAAGTGGGAGATTGTTAGAGTAGATGCCCAACTAGCCAACTTGTGGCGTGTGAGTTTTATAGACTCTTGTGTATAACGAACTTTATATATGATATACGCATTTCTTATATGGCATTCTTTATTTTCATTATGTTATAATGTTAACAATTGTGTTGGATAAAGATCTAGAATGCACCATAGTGTATGTTAGATGTGATAGTGGATGTGATGGATATCATGAAACACATCTAATAGTCACTGTGCATTCTGAACACGTTCCTAGTCGATTGGGCCGTCAAAATGAGGATAAGGCCGCCCGAGCTTGAGACTAGCATCTGCGATGTGAAGTACCATGTTTCATTGGTAGGGAACATTGTGATGTTCTAAGAATGCAGATGGATAGTGACCTGGTGATCTATCGAACTACCCTCGTTCGGACTTTCCAAGTGGTTACCATTTGTCGAGTGGATAAGTCCAAGGTCTTGGTTGTACTGATTAGTCCTTACTACTCAAAACGTCATTGAGACTCTATATGATAGGCACCTCACTTTGACCCGTTTACCGACTCACTTGGGGTCATTAGATGGCGGGTTGGGTGAGGTCCCGATGCATGTAGGAGTCGATGCTTCGTTGTCGAGGATTCACCGCTCGCTTTCATGCGGGGATATCCTATGCTATCTGAGGAGATAATAGTGTATAAATCTCTGGTCAGAGTACTGAATGTGTTTTAGGTAAATGGGTTTGCCTAGTAACACTCGCGATGTCACTATTTGATCTCCAAGATGTATGCATAGTTATCGGATCTCTAGCGACTCTCGATATACCAATGGTCGTTGATCTGATCGGGATATATGTGTTGAAAGGACCGTACTGTACGTTAACCACGACCAACTGGTTCTTGCAGGCACTATCAGTGATACCTAGGGGATCATGACGCGATGTTGCTAGGCGCTTTACCATGATCCGTTGGGCAAGTCCGAAATTGTGATTTCGGAGTCACAATGGTTGTGAGCCCACGGCTAGCTGTATCCCTGAACCATTGAGGGTCACACAAGTACTGGATTCACGATTCCCGCATGGAAACTAAGCTCAATGTGTTGAGCATAGGAGGAGAATTTTAGGGAGTGCGACTTCCTAAAAGTCAACAGGGGTCAAATTGCGATTTCCCAAAGTTGAGGGGCTAAACTGTAATTTTGGACTAGGTGATCTGAAAAATTGTTTTTCACATCATAATATTCAGTTTTGTAAACTGAGTCGATCGGTCCGATCTGATCGTCGATCGGAGTTATGATGAAACCGCAGTGATTTAAATGAACCGAATGTTCATATGGACCAAGGCCAGACCTAAGTCCAATGGACTAGGTGATCTGAAAAATTGTTTTTCACATCATAATATTCAGTTTTGTAAACTGAGTCGATTGGTCCGATCTGATCGTCGATCGGAGTTATGATGAAACCGCAGTGATTTAAATGAACCGAATGTTCATATGGACCTGGGCCTGAACCAAGTCCAATGGGCCGGTTCAAGCCCATCATAGGTTTATATGTTGATATGACCTAGGGCTACAATCATAACTTGAACACACATCAACCCTAGCCTCCAACCTCACAAGCGCCGCCCCCTCTCCCTCGACCACCTCACGGCCGCCGCCCCTTCGCCGCCGCGCCGCCGCCGTGATCGGACTTGTTCCGATCGTCTTTTCGAGGTGATTCCGTCCGTTGCAAAATTCGTCAGCTCTTCTAGTGCAGACTGACGGAGGATTCTTGTTTCCGATCGTGGACCTGATTAGGAGGATCTACCGTCGCCTATATTTCAAGAGCCAGAATTCCCTGTGAATCTGGTTGGAGCCAGGCGCCTAGACGCCAGCAAGGTAACGATTCAAACATCCTATTTATGTTTATCGTTGGTTATTTGATATGTATTGTACGTTTTCGGGGCAAAATTTTAACTTCCGCTGCGCCCCCGGGAAACGGGATCCGGATCCGCCACTTTCGCCAACAGTTTGCTCCAAACTTCCATAAACAAATCAGCGTATTTCTTTACTACTTTGCTGCATTCATTCATATGTACTGCATATTTATAACTGTGTTTAAAACTGTTTAAATAAGCTTTCGAATCTAAGAGTGCATGTTGAGTTATTTCCGCATGATTTATATTCATTACTCAATCTGTATCTCGCTGCACAAGTATTAAGAACCCGAGTATTGCAGCTCAAGTAAGAAATAACCAGATCGCTTGTTCTTTCATCGAGCTGGTTTCAACGACCAGCTAGAACCAGGTTCTTGCACTGCGCTGGTTTAGCGCCGAGCTGGTCATACAAAAGCGATCTGATTTCAGCATCCAGCTGGAACCAGCTTAGTCATCGCAATCTGGTTTCAGCAACTAGCTGGATCTTGCGTCGTCACGCTATCTGGTTATTCCCTCTAAGTGCCCATTATTAACTAAATAACTTAGGCATACATGAACAGAGGGTAAATTTCGATCCCAACACATAGAATAATTTAGATGGAGCTTCCTGTTAGAACAGTTCAGATCAATTTAGAACAGTTTAGATGAGAACAATACAGAATCAGCTCAGAGTAAGCAGATTAGATCATATGAGATCATATCAGAGAAGCAGTTCAGATCAGCTCAGAACATAATAGAACATAATCAGCTCAGGGAAGAACGGAACAGAATCAGCTCAGATCAAATTACAAGAGCAGAGAGAATCAAATCAGTTTAGAGCTTACAAGAGCAGCTCAGAGCTTAGAACAGATAGAATCGGGAGACAGTCGATCAGCTTAGAGCAGATAAGAACATGAGCAGCTTAGAAGTGTTACAGGAGAAGCTCAGAGTCCAGCTTACAGTTCAGATTAGAATGGATCAGATAAGATGAATCAATTCGGAGTGAAAAGCTTAGAGAAGAAGCGTAGAAACATCTCCAGAGCAGAAAGACTCATATTAGAACAGCTTAGAGCAGATCAGCTCATAACAGCTTAGAGAAGAGCACAACAGAACAGATCGAAGCTTCGGCCAAACCAGCTCAGACCAGAACGAAGCTTCGACCAGACCAGAAGGAGATCACCGCAGACGACCTAGTTTGTACAAGCTTTATTCAGATTACTAGAAAACAAACTAATTTGTCTGATCGACACAGAGCTCACATGTTAAAAGTCAACAAAGATTGCAAACACATTAAATGATGAAGGATACATAGTACAACCATGTCAGAACTTTACAGAAACTTTTCAACGGCTTGGAACTTGTGTCCAACGGATATATCAGCACAGAGACTATATATATCGAGAGCCGGACTGGTGAAAGGGGGCGTGCAATGAGAGAGAAGATAAAAAAAAGAAAAAAAGTTGAGAGCTGGTACACAGAGATGGAAGCTAGTGTACAAGCTGAGAGATGGTGCCCAGATGTGACCTAGTGCACAACCGAGAGCTTAAACTCAGAATCACTATAGTCGACTGCGCATCTTAGGAAGAAGATGAAGATATCGGCTTAGAAAGAAGCACTTCCCATATGTGAGAAAACATCTGAGAAAGTGAGCTTATACTGTAATATTTCTCACACACAGTTTCACTCACATATATGAGAGCCGAGAGCTTAATATGATAGTTGAGTGAATCACAAATCAAAACTTATCAAAGCTGTCTTGACACAAAAACGTAAAGTTTAGTGTTTGTAGTATTTCTCATAGAGACGTTAAATAAGTGAAAACATAATGTCTATGAGTCTCAGCTTTGGGCAATGGTTAAGTCCCAACTAAGGTGAGTTTGTATAGAATGCAGAATGCAGAATGGATTGAGTATAAGTTTTCCGGTATCTAGTACACATAAATATTTCGATTTAGATAAGCTAAGTACTCAATTTGTGTATATTAAATTTCAAAACATTTTAATATGTTGACTAATAAAATAGGATGTTCATGATGTTATGTAACATGCTCATTGAATTATCTCGATTCTTGATACACACAAATGTTTCTTTAACTAGTAAGATTATCTTATTCAAATCGAATCCGAAAGTCAAGAATCGAAGTCCAACCAAGCCTAGGGAGCTCGTTTATGATTCCACCATCCATCAATGAAAAAAAGAAAAACTTCATATCCAATAATTATTGAAGGTCCAACAACAATTTCATAAGGCCAGGCACTTATGGAGTTTTTGGCCATTTCAACTTTTGAAGTAGTCTTTTGTTGCTTTTTATTAATGGTCCGAGTTGAAAAGCCATTTTATCACTTGTTTTCCTCATTTAGTTTACCAAGGTTATATTGGGCATTTCATAATCATTGAAAACGATGGTTTGAATTTCAAGTCACCAGTTCAGATTTCAGATATCCCCTTGCTTCTTTGACCCGAAACCCAGTGCCAAATGCCATTGTTTTGTTTATTCGGTGCGTTTATTAATATTTAAAATTTTTAATCAATATTATTAAAAAAAATATGTAATAAATAGCTTAGAAAAAAATATTAATAAATCGCCCCTTTCAGATTATTTTACCTTTTAGTTTCTTCGCTTTTTAATCAATTTTGCAAAAATTATGTTCCAATATTTTGGAGCAAAAAGAATTTAAATATTAATCAACTCTGATACCAAAAGGAGGATTATACTAATATAAAAAATAAATTTTAAAAATAATATTATAAATTTAAATAGGCAACATGTATTCAATTAGTTTATGATACCAAAAGGAGGATAATATGCTAATATTAAAAATAATTTTAAAAATAAGGTTATAAATTCAAATAGGCAACATGTATTCAATTAATTTTATAGATACCCATCTCAGTATCCTAATTTTTCAACATTTTTCTGGATACATGTATTGAATTATTATTAATCAAGTGGATACCTAAAAATTCTAGTACCAATATTGTGCTGTAATAAACTGACCGGTTTCGTTATTTAAAATTTGGTAAAGACTTGTGTGAGATGGTAATTTTGTGAGACGAAATTGATGAGAAAATATTATTTTTTTATATTAAAAATAATACTATGTATGGAACTCATAAATGTGCACATAAAAATTACCAGGATTAAGAACTATGTCGTGAAAAGTGGAATAATATACCATTATGAGTCGTATTTACATCAATTATATTGAGTAAATTTTCATATTTAATGATAAGAAAAACTACTAAATTTCTATTTTCACCGTCGACTATTAATGGAGACAGTATGTAGCAACGGACCCGTTAGCACATTGCTTTATCGACTAATGTTGATAATGATTTTCGACTGATGAAACATTTTAGTTGATATGAATCACAAAACTTTTTATTTCATCTTGAATGCTCAATAGAGTTTTGAAAATGAGATATAATCATAACCATAATATTTAGTAGATTAAGAAAAACCAACTAGCCATATAAATCATACTACAAAACTCTGTTATTATCATAATAACTTATAAATCACACGAATGAAAGTACTTGGATAACAGGAATCTATAAAAAATAATTTGATACTCAGAGTCGAACAATTCCACCGACCAACATACATATAGAATTTCACATTTTACATCGAATCAGGCTGTTGGAGTGAAATTGAATGAGTGTGAACACCACGTACAATGTCCATTAACCCTGTCATAATCGATAATCCCAGTCCACTTCCAGGTCTCCGTTCCACAATATGATAAAGATCTAAGCTTTCACATTTCAACGTAATTAATCTTTCAAGTCAATATTTAGATTTCTCATTATATAGACTTAACTAGCTTGTGGTTTTCGGATGTTTGTTCTAGACTATGATATTCTTGGAGCTGACTTTGAAGTTTTTCCCCAACTCTTGATTTTGTTTATTTCTGTTTCTGCCTTTTGTTGTATTCCTGGAGATGATTTGAAGTTCTGGGCTTATGATTTAAGGGTTCTTCTCGCCGATTACGGAGATTTTTGTGGTATCTCAGGTGGCTTTTCGACATCCTTTTTGGCATAAATGCGTTCTAGTGTATATTTTGTGTTCTCCTTATTAGGGCTTCTGTGTTCTTGGGGGTAGAGGAAGTGTTGAGTTTAGTGAAATCCTTGTGTGACTATTTTATGTGAACTGTGTTGATGATATCTGACCGCTTCATTTCTTTCAATCAAACTCTTAAAAACCATAATATTCAAGAAGATAGAGAGAGGTTTTCAGTAATTTGTGTACTTTTTTTTTATGAGAGGTTTTCAGTAATTTGTGTAATTTTTTTTATTGTGAGAACTTGCCTTTTTATGTTTTTGTCTTTTTGATGATTCCGATTTTTTATTGTTGCCGTGCTTCTGTTGGAGGTAATGAATTTTAGGCAGATTACTGTATAACATGAGGAATCAATTATGTTAGTTATTCTTGATTGCCTTTGGTTTATTATAATGCGGAGCATTCACCTTCGATTCGACTGTATGATTCCATCTGCCATGTATTGGTTGTGGGGTGATTTGTGGTCGGAACTGTTAGTTTTATGCTGGGATAGCATACGAAGGTAAAAATAAGGTTATAAATTCAAATAGGCAACATGTATTCAATTAATTTTATAGATACCCATCTCAGTATCCTAATTTTTCAACATTTTTTCTGGATACATGTATTGAATTATTATTAATCAAGTGGATACCTAAAAATTCTAGTACCAATATTGTGCTGTAATAAACTGACCGGTTTCGTTATTTAAAATTTGGTAAAGACTTGTGTGAGATGGTAATTTTGTGAGACGAAATTGATGAGAAAATATTATTTTTTTATATTAAAAATAATACTATGTATGGAACTCATAAATGTGCACATAAAAATTACCAGGATTAAGAACTATGTCGTGAAAAGTGGAATAATATACCATTATGAGTCGTATTTACATCAATTATATTGAGTAAATTTTCATATTTAATGATAAGAAAAACTACTAAATTTCTATTTTCACCGTCGACTATTAATGGAGACAGTATGTAGCAACGGACCCGTTAGCACATTGCTTTATCGACTAATGTTGATAATGATTTTCGACTGATGAAACATTTTAGTTGATATGAATCACAAAACTTTTTATTTCATCTTGAATGCTCAATAGAGTTTTGAAAATGAGATATAATCATAACCATAATATTTAGTAGATTAAGAAAAACCAACTAGCCATATAAATCATACTACAAAACTCTGTTATTATCATAATAACTTATAAATCACACGAATGAAAATACTTGGACAACATGAATCTATAAAAAATAATTTGATACTCAGAGTCGAACAATTCCACCGACCAACATACATATAGAATTTCACATTTTACATCGAATCAGGCTGTTGGAGTGAAATTGAATGAGTGTGAACACCACGTACAATGTCCATTAAGTCATTAACCCTGTCATAATCGATAATCCCAGTCCACTTCCAGGTCTCCGTTCCACAATATGATAAAGATCTAAGCTTTCACATTTCAACGTAATTAATCTTTCAAGTCAATATTTAGATTTCTCATTATATAGACTTAACTAGCTTGTGGTTTTCGGCTGTTTGTTCTAGACTATGATATTCTTGGAGCTGACTTTGAAGTTTTTCCCCAACTCTTGATTTTGTTTATTTCTGTTTCTGCCTTTTGTTGTATTCCTGGAGATGATTTGAAGTTCTGGGCTTATGATTTAAGGGTTCTTCTCGCCGATTACGGAGATTTTTGTGGTATCTCAGGTGGCTTTTCGACATCCTTTTTGGCATAAATGCGTTCTAGTGTATATTTTGTGTTCTCCTTATTAGGGCTTCTGTGTTCTTGGGGGTAGAGGAAGTGTTGAGTTTAGTGAAATCCTTGTGTGACTATTTTATGTGAACTGTGTTGATGATATCTGACCGCTTCATTTCTTTCAATCAAACTCTTAAAAACCATAATATTCAAGAAGATAGAGAGAGGTTTTCAGTAATTTGTGTACTTTTTTTATGAGAGGTTTTCAGTAATTTGTGTAATTTTTTTTATTGTGTGAACTTGCCTTTTTATGTTTTTGTCTTTTTGATGATTCCGATTTTTTATTGTTGCCGTGCTTCTGTTGGAGGTAATGAATTTTAGGCAGATTACTGTATAACATGAGGAATCAATTATGTTAATTATTCTTGATTGCCTTTGGTTTATTATAATGCGGAGCATTCACCTTCGATTCGACTGTGTGATTCCATCTGCCATGTATTGGTTGTGGGGTGATTTGTGGTCGGAACTGTTAGTTTTATGCTGGGATAGCATACGAAGAAGTTACTCTAGGGATAACAGGCTGACCCAAAGTTTTGAGATTTGTCTGATCAATTTTGTTTTATGTGTATGTTTTTGTTTCAGGAAGTGGAGCCTGCAATTTGATATGCGCCAAGAACCTTAATAGTGATCTCAGTTTCCATTCTTCATGATGGTCCCTTTATTAGAATTAGCGTTGCTCTGTTTTCAAGCTCGACCTGCTCTTGTTATCATCTCCATTTTGTTTATCCTGAGTGAATCAATCTGCTGTACCGCTCAAAGTGACGTAGACTGTCTCAAATCCATGAAAGAATCTTTGGAAGACCCACTCAACTCCTTAACATATTCATGGAATTTCCAAAATAGTACTCCTGGATATATCTGTAAGTTTTCTGGCATTGAGTGCTGGCATGAGGATGAGAATAAGGTCTTAAATATCAATTTAGTGGGTATGGGGCTTAAGGGAGAGTTTCCTCAAGGAATTGCTAAATGCTCATCGCTGACTGGCTTAGATCTCTCGAACAACAACATCTATGGTGAAATTCCAAGTAATATCTCAAACTTAATTACATATGTGACGACACTCGACCTATCATCCAATCAGTTATCGGGAGAGATCCCCCAGGATCTTGCCAACTGCCAATTCTTGAATTCCATTAAACTGGACAACAACCAATTGAGTGGTGCAATCCCTCTTCAGATCAGCCTACTTAACCGAATCAAGGCTTTTTCGGTGGCAAACAACAAATTGACTGGTCCAGTTCCAACATTTAGCAATGCAACTATTCCAGCTCAGAGCTATGCAGGTAATGTGGGACTGTGTGGTGGTCCTTTGCCCCAATGTCAGAATGTTTCGAAGAAAACCCGTGCTCCGGCAGTTATTGGGGCGGCTGTTGGTGGCGTGGCTATTTCAGCTTTAGTTGTGGGAATCGGCATGGTTTTCTTTTTGCGGAAGGTGTCGAGAACAAAGAAGGATGAAGATCCTCTGGGCAACAAATGGGCAAGGACTATCAAGGGTACCAAACGCACCAAGGCAAGATAAATGCTTACTTTTATAGAATTTCCATTTTTAAATTGAAACGATGGTAAATCACATTGATGCGGCTTATGTTAGATTCTTAGGTCACATTTTGTAAGTTCCTTGTAAAAAGTTAATCATAGGTTGTCGTTTTTTAATATTTCTTGCATCCCCTTATTTTGTGTGTGAGATAATTCTGCATCTGTTTCCATACGTGGGATAACTGAGAATTGTATATTTTCAGCTTAAAATGTTTGACAAAGCGGTGTCTAAAATGAACTTAAAAGATCTCATGAAGGCCACTAATGACTTCAGCAAAGAAAATATTATTGGTTCAGGAAGAACTGGGACGATGTACAAAGCAGTACTTGAAGATGGAACCACTCTTATGGTAAAGAGATTGCAGGATACTCAACACTCAGAAAAAGAGTTTGAGTCTGAAATGGCTACGCTAGGGAATGTGAAACACCGCAACTTGGTTCCACTCCTCGGTTTTTGTCTGACTAAGAAGGAAAGGCTTCTAGTCTATAAGAACATGCCGAATGGTAACCTTCATGACAAGCTGCATGAAGTAAGTGACGGTGGAAAAGTTATGGACTGGCCTCCCAGGCTCAAAATCGCAATTGGGGCAGCAAAAGGATTCTCATGGCTCCACCACACTTGTAATCCACGTATAATTCACCGAAATATCAGTTCAAAATGCATACTTCTGGATGTGGATTACGAGCCCAAAATCTCTGATTTTGGACTTGCTAGACTCATGAATCCCATCGACACTCATTTGAGCACGTTTGTGAACGGTGATTTTGGGGAGTTTGGGTATGTTGCTCCTGAATATTCTAGAACGTTAACAGCCACCCCAAAAGGCGACGTCTATAGTCTTGGTGTTGTGCTTTTGGAGTTGGTAACCGGTGAGAAACCAAATATTGTCAGAAAAGCCCGTGAAAGTTTCAAGGGGAATCTAGTCGAGTGGATTTCACAACTCTCGAGTACCTCTAACCTTCAAGATTCGATTGACACGGCCTTGAAAGGGAAAGGTTATGATAACGAGCTTCTCCAATTTCTTAAGGTCTCCTGTAATTGTGTGCTTCCACGTCCGGTGGACAGACCTACGATGTTCGAAGTTTACCAGCTTTTGAGAGCTATTGGGCAGAAATACAATCTCACAACGGAAGACGATGTTTTGGGGCTATCTGATGTTGGGGATACGGAACAACTTGTGGAACTCATAGTTGCTCGAGATTCATGATAGAACCATGAAAGAAACTGAATGAGTTGAAATGCTCATGATACTGTTGTTGGTTTTAAATAAAAAAATTGTATGCTATTTTTATAAATATTTGTATATTGACAAGTATTGAAGGACCATTTCGAGTTAGCAGATTAGTTAGTTTTATATGAACATGTGAAATACATAATGCTTGGTGTATTTTGAATTGATAACATGAATGTGCATTAGATGACTTTGCTCGATCTTGTCATCTAATGCATGCGCTATGAATTGACTATGGTATTCTGCATAGCGGAGGGAGAGTTTGTCATTTCGATCCGAGATGGTCGCCGTTTTTCGATTTTGGTTCTTTATGTTTTCACATTTTAGCCTCAATATTCTATCTACGATATATGGTATCTTGTAATTTTCCATTGAACATGTGAAATACATTAGCATCATTTCACAAAAAAGATTAGAATTACTAAAAATTCAAAGACTAACAGATTAAGATTAGATTTTGACAATAGAAAGGATCTGAATATTGTTGCACCCTGATATATAATGAAAAGAAACACAATCATGTTGATTCATTCAGATATCCGACCGTGTATGACGGTTAAGTAAAATTTTTCACTTTGATCATTTTTATTTTATTTATTTAGTTTATCCATGATATTTTCGTTGCATATATATATATATAAATATAAATATAAATATGAGTGTGTGTGATATTTTGGTCGTGATTGTAGTAATTGGTTATGAGAACTCGATTCAAATCTAGGACCTTGGTGATATATGAACTAGAGTTCTCAAATCTAGGTCGCGTTTGGACAAGTTTTTAAAAAATATTTGCAAAACGTTTTGAAAGTTGTTAAATATGTATTTGGATAATTATTTTATAAAATGTTTATTAATTAAAAATGTGTTTGGACTAGTAATTTAAAAAAACGTTTTTAAAACATAATTGTTTTTTATAATTTGTATACATTTTTTCTCATTCTTGTAGTTGTTTTTTATTTTCATTTTTTATTTATCTCATCCAGTTGTATAATTTTGTAACTGTTTTTTTAAATTTTTTATACAATTTTTTTCTCTCTTTTTTATTTCCAATTTCCAGTTTCTATATTTTTTTGATAGATTTCCTTTATTTCAATGTACAATTAAATGTGTATATTTTACAAAATACAAATTAAAAAAGATCAAAAAGAATTTTATAAAAGGTGTTAGTTCTCATTAATACATTTTTATAAATATTTATACATAATTCAAACTCTCATTAAAAAAAGGTGCAACAAGACATAACATAAACTATATTAAACTTAAATGTACAAGTCTTCGTTAAATATACAAAAGTAAACGACGTAATTTATAGATATAAATTATTAATAGGTTGTTCTCGTTGCATTCTATATTTGAGTTACTATTGATGTTCGATGATTATTTCATTGAAAGATGGCACCGTCTGTGTCAATTTCATCCAACCTGTTTTGAGTTCCATCATTGTCTTCATTTCCACCTTCTTGCTCACTTGCAAATCCTCATTTGCAAACTCGCGAAAGATATCAACTTCCAATTGAACTTGTTTAATAAAATTATGTAACAGACAACAAACAATTACGAAGTACGCTTGGTTTCTCAAACTATAATTATTCATTGGTCCCTTAAGAAAGGCAAAACGACACTTCAAACATCCAAAACTTATTTCAATCACATTCCGTGTAGAAGAATGAATGCGATTAAAATATCTTCTGTAGTTCTTGGAGCACGACATCGACCAGTAAAGTCTTACATGTGATAGCGAACACCACGAAATGGAGCCATAAATCCTAGCATATTTTGTATGCCGAGTCAACCACATAGTATTTCCCTAAAGGAGGCATTGGAAAATTTACACCTTGACGACTTAATGCACTTTGTAGGATTCTTGAATCATGATTGCCCTCCCATCCGGTATAAACAAAGATAAATCTCATATCATGGTCACATGCAACCAATACATTTCGAGTGATGTTCCCTTTTCTATTTCGAAATGCACCTTGATACGACGCTGGTACGAATACCGTCACATGTGTTCATCTATAGCTCCAACACAGTTCTAAAAAAAACAATTGAAATTTAGCATGTGATACTAAAGTTTCATTTCATAAAATTTTTAAAAGATTGATACCTTAAACCACGGGTAAAGCTTTGAACTATCCTTTATTCTAGGATGTACTACATGCTCATTCCGAGGAGCGAAAATATTTGGAGCAAAGCGAACAAAAGCTTCGTCAATCAAAGAAACGGTTTCAGTTGAATGTTGAAATATCTTTGCAATTACACGTATACGACCATCCATACCAGTCAATGTTAAGAACATGACAAGAGACTCCTCCACTTATACCCTACGTTGATGATGATGTTCTGATATATAATTACCTTCTCTAATTATGTTACAAAGTCGTTTAAAAGTATCAACAGTGATCCGACAATTTTCCAAAATCCGAGCACAATGTCCGGTCAATAGTCTACGTTGAGAAATCACATATATGCTAAGTCCATTACATACTTGAACAATCACAGTTAAGTTTCATTGTAAAACAGATAGTTATCTTCAGACGTTCAGAGAAGGACAACACAAATAGATGAAATTGCACAACTATCAACAGTGGCAATCGCATACTACCTAGAAGATAATTAATTCAGTGGCATCTACTTTGTATTTGTCATCGCTCTATATAAATGGTTAATTCAAGTTGTTATGGGGTCTATTGAAACTCATTATATCATATCCATCATTCACTTTTAGCTCTTGTAGGATAGGAACACCACATTTATCGTCTGTCATTCAAGATCATTCAAACTTCGAGCTGCTTAGCGAGTTCACCTCTGATAAAATAATTACAACATTAATCACGGTCTTTTCACTGTTGGTGTTTCTCTGTTCAGAATTAAAGTATGTATTTTGAAGTGTGTACTTCCTTGCTTGTGAGTGCAGTGTTGCTATTTCATAATCTGATTTTTTTGTTCATATTGGAGTGTAAAACAAGTGTATCTTTACTATCACCCCCAGTAAGTAGTAAGACATTTGCGCTTGGAGACAATTCTTGTCCTCAAGAAGCTAGTGAAGTTTATAGGTTACATGTAAGTAACAAAATAGAGCTAACTGAAGCATTCGGAAGCCTCTGTTTTTTTCCCTTTTCTGGGTCGAGGGAGGGATAGTTTATAGTAATTGCTAGTGAAGAAAGTGTATGTGTTAAGTTTTCTAAAAAAAATTAACAAAGTATGTTTGCAGCATTAATGAAAGATTTTCAATGGGTAATTAATTGTGTCTAAATTATCCAATATGATATCATAAGATCAAATACATAATATGACATAAAAAGACAGGCTTGCGTAGATCATGCATTTAGCATTCTACCTAGCAAATTCGAAAATTCTCCCAAGACTTACAAGGATAATCCCCCGGTACTGATTGGATGAAAAATGGGTTGAGGAAACAACAGGGCTTTCCGGGAGATTGAGTGAGAACGACCCGTGCAGAATATGTGACCCGAATTACTCTAAATGGCCCGTATTGTGACCCGCGCGTTTTCCTAAAAACAATAAAAAACACCTATTAATTGTTTTCTAAAAACTATACTTTCAGAATCGTTTTTTACAAAAAAATTTTTAAATTTTTTCTTAAAAAATCTTGTCTAAACACAAGCTTTAAAAACTTTTACTTATAAAATACTAAAAATATTTTTAAAGTACATGTCCAAACACGGCCTAGGACGTTAGTGATATATAAAGTATAAGCGATCTGCAAATTGATATTAGGAGTCATTATATTTTTTAATCTTATACATTTGTATCTTTGTAATTTTGATCTCCTCTATGGGGATTTTAGTAATAGGTTGTATGGGAATTGGATGATTCAATTTGGTCAAATACGTAACATCAAACTCATTTATATGAACAAATTGTAGATTAATTCATTGTCTCCTTTTTGTGGTAATTCTATTTTTGTTAACATTATGATACTTGAGTTACTGATTGAGAGCTTCGATAAAAATAACTAAAAATAAAAACTTTAAAAAATACATGATAAACTAAACTTTGGTTATATAGATGTTTAAGTTCAGGAACTAATAACGTATATGATTGAAATACAGGTCTCATATTATAAAATTTACTTTTTTGTTGCAGTTATGTTAGAGAATTTCCCCTCCTATAAGTGGGTTGGCTTCATTTATTGTGAATTCAATGGTAATTTTTTGGGATTTTGTTTTTGAAAATTTAGGTAAACATCTTACAGTTGATTTTATTTTTGACCATATATTTACTTTTCACATGCGTGATCTAATAGGAAAAGATTTGTATTAGGAACGATTTGTTGTATCGCTTTCATCATTTTTATGGATAAAGGTAGTGCCAATAATGGTCATGAGTTATATTCAAATCCTCGTACTAACATTTTTGGGTGAGTCGATCATAATAATGAACTAATTCAAACAAATAAGATAGTCGAAATTATATAGATAAAAAAAAAAAAAAAACTAAGAAACGAGGGATGACTGTGTCCCAGAATAATCAGCTATCAAGGCTAAATTTCAAATTGTATGCGTTTCCAATTAGTAATATTTTACTAAGCGAACAAAATAAACAAATACTTGTGTTGTTGTAGCTTAATATTAATTCTATTAAAGAAATTATTATTAGAATTATATTTCAAAACTATGATATAATATATGATATAGATCGAAAAACGGCAGATCGCGCCTAAGCTGAAATAACACGGAGCAGAGCCGCGCGTGATCGGAACGTAGAAAAATAAAAACTAGCAGAGAGCTGCCCTATCTCTGGTTCTTGAAGAGTTTTGAGTACCTAGAAGTATATCAGATCTGGTATAAAACCAAATGGAAACTATCTGAACATACTCTTTGAAAATTGAAAGCTGTAGGTTAAAAAAATATGCTATGCAATTATGTATGCTGAAAGCTTTAAATAACCCATCTGTTTGTTTATGGAAGTTCGGAGCCCAATCTCCTACATCTCCTCTTCTTCCATTGCTGGAAGGATTTCACTAGGAGACTTTGATTATTACAGCTCCTGTAACAACCCGATCCCAACAGCCGCGACTGTGAGAATTCCTAGCACACCACGCTATACAGCAGCCCACAAGTTGTGTGATTTGCATCGCTAAGAACACGTTTAACGTCTCTGTTCAAAGACTACAAACACTAAGTTTAATGTCTCCGTTCCAAGACAGATTACATTTGATTTTGTGTATACATTCACTCTAATCTGTTTCGCTCAAGCTCTCGAATATGTGATTGAATGTGGGTATGTGTGTGAGTTCTAATTTATTTCAGCTTATCTCTCATTTTGTTGCCTCACACATCGAGAAGTGCTTCTTCAAAGCTGATAGGCTCAGCAGTCGACGTTGACGATGACGCTTCTCTAATCTGATCGTCGACTGCTTCGCACTCTCTGTTTTCTTGCCTTTC
>KV020380.1:0-11706 GCA_001598015.1 Dorcoceras hygrometricum | reverse complement strand
TCGTGAGGTGGTGTTGGATTGCGTGATCAGATTTGATCAGAATCCGCTGGTGAAAAATTTGATTGCTTTGGAGATTAGAGACTTTAATCGTATCTTGGGGATGGACGTGTTGTCTAGTTACAGGGCTACTGTCGATTGTTTCCATGGAGTGGTGAGGTTAGGCCTGAATTTGGTGAAAAGTGAGAATTCTACGATGTATATTCACGGTCTAATATTCCACTTGTGTCAGCCATGGAGATGTTTATCCTGTTGCCGCTTTTTCTGCCCTGGATGTGGCCCAAGAATCACGATTGGAATTGAGTGATATTCCGATTGTCCGAGAGTTCCCAGATGTTTTTCCGGATGCGATTCCTGATTTTCTTCCGAGACGAGAGATCCGTAGTTTCTTGGGTTTGGCTGGCTACTGCAGACGTTTCATCGAGGGAGTTTCTTCCATAGCCAGGCCGATTACGTAGTTGACCTACAAGGATAGAAGATTTATGTGGACAGACGAGTGTGATTCAAGTTTTCAATTGCTCAAGGAGAAGTTGACTACTACTCCTGTGTTGGCTTTACCTTCGGGTTCTGGAGGTTTTGTGGTGTGCTCCGATGCTTCTCTTAGTGGTTTGGGATGCGTGTTGATGCAGAACGGACGAGTGATAGCTTACGAGTGTCGACAGCTGAAACCCCATTAGACCAGTACCCCATTCATGATTTGGAGTTGGCAGCCATTGTCTTTTGCTTCGAAGATTTGGCGTCACTACCTATATGGTGAGCAGTTTGTAGTGTACACCGACCACAAGAGCTTGAAGTACATCTTCACTCAGTCTGATTTAAACATGAGGCAGCGTCGGTGGATGGAGTTTCTCAAGGATTTTGACTGTGTAATTATCAGCCTGGCGGATGAACTTAGTGGCCGATGCCTTGAGTAGGAACTCCCAGCCTGTGATGCTAACATCTTTGAGTATCTCAAAAGTCCATGAGAATCTAGGGACTTATGGATGGCGTTTTCAGCCGGATGATAGTACTTCATAGTTTTTCTTTTTAGGTTGAACCACAGCTGATAGCAGACATTAGAGCAGCACGGAGGACTGACCCCTACATCCATGAGCTGAGGATACAGGCCCAGAATGGTCAGTCGAATGATTTTACTGTTGTCTCTGATGGATGTCTGAGATTTCGTTGTAGACTAGTGGTTCCAAATCTGATATACCTGAAAGAAACTATCATGAACAAGGCCCAGTGTAGTCTTTACAGTGTACATCCACGTGAAAGAAGATGTACCATTTTTTGAACTCTCACTATTGGTGGGAAGGAATGAGGATGATACTTCTGGGTTTGTAGCACAATGCTTGAACTGCCAACATGTCAAGGTCAAGAGGAGGAGACCTGGAGGATTGCTACAGAGTTTAGAAGTGCCTCAGTGGAGCAATTGGAGCATGTTTCCAGGGATTTTGTGACCCATTTACCTCGCTCGAGCAGGGGATGTGATGTGATTTGAGTGGTGATTGACAGACTCTCTAAGTCTGCCCACTTCATTCCCTATGACGTGAGGTGTTCCATGAAGAAGATGTCAAGGCTATACATTCATCATGTGGTTAGATTGCATGGAGTGCCGGTGTCGATAGTTTCTGATAGAGATCATAGATTTATTTCCAGATTTTGGAAGGGTTTGCAAGCAGCAATGGGTTCGAGATTGGTTATGAGTACAACTTATCAACCTCAGACAGATGGCCAATCCGAGAGAACCATTCAAACTTTATATGATATGCTGCGAGCTGTTGTAATGGATTTCAGTGGTGTCTAGCAAGATTCTCTATCCCTGGTTGAGTTTTCCTATAATAACAGCTACCAAGTGACTATCGGGATGGCCCCATTTGAAGCTTTGTACGATAGGAAGTGCAGATCACCGATCTATTGGGAAGAAGTTGGAGAGAAACAACTGTCTACCCC
The DNA here is from genome assembly GCA_001598015.1 of Dorcoceras hygrometricum. Taxonomy (NCBI): domain Eukaryota; kingdom Viridiplantae; phylum Streptophyta; class Magnoliopsida; order Lamiales; family Gesneriaceae; genus Dorcoceras; species Dorcoceras hygrometricum. The sequence continues at coordinate 9,774 of KV020380.1, read as the reverse complement.
TAAGTTTGTGCAGCATATGAAGTTCAGATTGAGCTTATTAATAGTAGAATGAAGGCTGCACAAGATCTTCAAGCTAGCTATGCTAACAGAAGGCGTGGACCTTTGGAATTTCAGGTTGCCGATCGAGTGTTTCTGAAAGTTTCTCCCTTCAAGAGCATGATGATATTTGGGCTCAAGGGCAAGTTAGCTCCAAGATTTATTGGTCCGTTCGAGATTATTGAGAGGGTCGGATCCCTGGCGTATCGTTTGCAATTGCCTGCTGAGTTAGAAGCAATGCATGGATGTGTTTCATGTGTCAATGTTGAGGAAATATGATCCAGATCCTTCCCATGTACTACGAACCGATGAAGTTGAGCTGGATCAAGCTTTGAGCTATGTTGAATATCCAGTGAAGATTCTGGATAGGAAGGAGAAATAACTGAGAAATAATACTATTCTGTTGGTGATGGTCCAATGGAATAAGCATGACAGAGAAGAGGCTACCTGATAATTTGAAGAAAATATGAGACAGGAGTGGCCTCATCTGTTTGAATATGCGTAGTATTGACCCAGGTAATATTTTGCTTGTTGCCTGGTGTCTTGAGTAGTTTTGCACTCTTGGTTAGTGTCTTCTTGGTGAGCATTGAGGAATGCTGGATTGTTGTGTTTCAGTTTGGATCATTTCTGGTTTTTAATTATGGTTTGATCTCGAGGACAAAATCTATTTCTAGTTGGGGAGAATGTGAGAATTGGAATTATCAGATGCTAATTAATGAGTTAACCAGAGCAGATTAGTGTTTAACCGAAGTAGATAATTCAGCTGGATAAGTTATTGGGGAAGTGATCGGCTTGTGTGCTGGTCCAGGTTTTGTAGCCAAGCTGGTTTTGCAGGCTGTTCGGGTTTCATTGTGAATTATCGTTGGTTTGCATCATGATTTTTAGCACTGACGGTTAGATATGATTGATGGTTTATCAGTGGAGATGTTACGGCTTGGGGATTAAGATTGATATGAATCAACTTTTTTACCAGCTGGTCTAAAGTTTTGGTGTTAGCTGGTTGGACAGAATAGTCCTGAGCTGGGCTGTTTCGTTGTGCTGGTTTGAGTTCTACCGCGAGCTGGTTTGTGGATACCAGCTTAGAGGGATCAGTTTTGGGATTTACGGGGTATGTGCGAGCTGGACCCATCTTAGAGATATGCTGGATGCTCCGAGCTGATATGTGGAATGCGATATGGTTTTAGAGTCTGTGTACCTAAGCTGGAGCAGTGGAGAGGTCTGAGCTGATCTGAGCACTGTAGACCAGACCGGGTTCGTGTGAGTTATCCAAGCTGGATGTGTGTTGCTTGAAGTACCTGAGCTGGTTGGCTGTACGCTGTGCTGGTTGAGAACAGCGTACTCCGTGAGCTGGTTTGTGTGCCTTAGCTGGTAGTCTGAGCTTGTTTGACTTTACTAAAGCTTTGACTGGGAGTATATATATAAGTGTTGACCAACACTTAGTCATTTTTTTTACGACACACATATCTTATCTTCTCCCATGAGTATCTACACTTATATCTTCAAACCCTCGTTGCTACTGTTCACCCGACACCTTTGTTTTCCGATTGATGGAGATTGGCTGGTAAGTTTTGAGTGAGGGTACCTAACCCCTCTTTGAGGCCAACGTTTTTGTACCAGTTTGGAGTCGAAAGGAGGCTGGATAGAGATTATAGCTGAGGAACTGCGTGAGCTGGTTCTTCGGATTTTCTGGCAGAGTTGAGCTCTAGTTCAGATAACCGTGTTTTTCTAGCTGTAGTTTCCATTTCTAGCATTTATCTTGAGCTGAGTAATGCTCTGTCAGCTAGATGTAGTTGATCCGAGCTGCTAAGTTTTAGGATTCAAGCTGGTTAAGCTTGAGTAGAGCTGATTTTCTTGAGTATCTTGTCTTCGTCCTCTCCTGGTTCGCAACATGGGGAACATACGACAACAGCGAAGAAAACTGCCTGGCATACTCGGCCACCCTCAAGTTCCCTTGCTTCAGATTGTCGAACTCCCGCTCACGGTTGTTATAGAAAGACTCAGGGGTATACTCCTGTCGAAAAGCTGCACAGAAGCTCTCCCAAGAAATCACAACTCCAGTCTCTCATGACACGAGAAGTACCCTTCCACCAGCGTTGCGCATGCTCTCTCAACTGCAACACTACTAACTTCAGTCTCCGCTCTTGCGAGTACTCCACTGCGTCAAACAACTCTTCCATGTGCTCAAGCCAGCCTTCCGCCAACAGACCAGCCTCGACACCAGTAAACGTCGGGGGATTCATCCTCTAGAACCTAGCCAACACTAGCTCCATCTCTCCAATTTTTCGGGTCACATCATCCACCTCCGTCTGTCTAGCACGTCGGCGCAAAGGTATCTCCTGCTGCTCAATGTCCTCATCCTTGCCCGGGGCTCTAGACTCCCCATCTACCTTCCTAGCAATCTTACGCCTACCTCTCCTCGGCGGCATCTACCAAAACTCAAAGCTAAGAAAACAAGCAGATAAACCACAGAGGCAGATAATCAAATCACACAATCACAGAGTCAGTCAAATCAAAACACAAACTCTGTGCCTAGACTCAAGTGTGATCAAAAGGAAACGAGCTTATCCCAGTTTAAGCTCTGATATCAAAAATGTCAGGCCACATGCGCTAATACAACCATTAGTCATAATTATGCGGAAGCATCATAAAATATGGGCTAAACTTTTTCGATAATGTTGGGCCTGAACAATAAAATCATTATTCAAAATATTCATACTAAAAATAGGATTTACTCAAAATCCAATAACAAACAGGTAAATAATTAATCTCAAGGGACAGATCCCCAAAATACATCGAAACTCAGGGCATCCCCTGGTTCGATACATAATACAAATAAACTGGGACTCAACCCAACGGGGATCTACTAGCTGAAGCTCCATCTGCCCATCCAGATTACCTGCAACTCCTGCAATGGGCAACACAGACCCAAAGAACACCAAAGCAGGAAGAGAAATACGAGGTAAAACCTCAGTACGAAGAGCACTAAGTAAACAACAAATCATAAACATGCAGTATTCTAAGTCATGAAATGCATGCGGCTGTCAAATAATCGGTCATCTAGGCCAACGAGTCAGCTGGCAATCACAGGCGAGCTTCTATACCATGCACAGCCAATCAGCCGGGGAAATCATCGGTCCGTATATTCAGGTCTGGCCATTCAAATTAACCATCACAGCTTGGTGGTATTCAGACACAACCAATCAGTCGGCCACCACTCCTATGATAGCGTTGGACCTTTCAGGCGCGACATGTCTGTTGGTCGATCACAACGTCGCTCTTATTCGGTTCTCAGTCAATCAACAGGCTCAATATGTATGCATGAATGCCATGAAATTCAAATCTGATTTCAGCATGCATAATTCACTTAAACAGAACATATAAATCAAGCAGTGAGCAAATCTGTTCACGTAAAGCACAGAATTCACATAACACAAATCATGCCTCAAAATACTACACGCTTATGCCCAAAGCTGTTAACAGAAGCTCAATTCGTACCTCAAATCTCAGATTCTACCTCAACAGATCTCACCAGGGCACAGCAACCTCAGCCTGCTCAATTCTTCTTGCTCACTGGTCTCGACAACCAAAGCAGGAACTGCCTTGGAGCTCAAATCTGTAAAGGCATCTCATAACTTAGCTGCAATCTGAACCCCTATAGCTCACTGCCTACGGTCAAGAACTCAAATCTGATTCCACCACTAACCAAAGGTTCCAACAGCTAAAACTAAAGCTTATAACAATAGGAATCGCTTACCCAGAAGCCCAGAAGAACTGGAGAATTCTCGGGTCTAACTTCGCGAAAATCTTCGAACACTGTAAATCCTTCACGCTCCTCCTACGCGTCGATCTACAACTCCAGACTGGTATCAATTGAAAGAACCAAGAAATACGAGCTCAGCGCCACCATTCGTACTCCAAACAATGACGGAAATCGACGGCAATATCACGAAGAAGGCTTCGAATGAACAGTAACTATCAAGGGTTTCACTGGGGAAGACGATAGGAAATATCGGGTTCGAAATACACTGTGTTAATCAACACTTGAATTTAAATCCTTGAGTCAAAGTCTACAGTGAAAGTCAACATTGACATATTCAGATCCCAGCTTCAGATCCTAGCGCTAGGGTACAAGTCCTCGAATATGGTTCCAGCGCCAACTCAAATCTGAGTTCTCAACGCTACGCACACAATTGAACAAACGACATCGCACTGCCTCACATCTGAAGCAGATCCCAGGGCTCATATCTGCTCACGCTCACTCGGATTTGAATAACGCTAACAACATCGGTCAGCCCAAAACATTGAATAACACGTGTCCTCTCCTCGTTGACTCTTGCATCCTCGCGCACCCGCTAACAGATTCCTCTCGCTAGCTACAAATCTGATAACTCAAATCTGAATTCTTCCAGAATTCAGCTCCCGATAAAAACTCATCAAAACAAATTCAAATTAGATGCAGATTTCACCCGATAGAAACCAGCGACTCAAAGTTGAACAGCTCTATGTCAAACCTGAAAATCATCAAATAGATTCGACCAAGATTTTCAAATCTGAAAACCCAAAAATTACGATTCCCGTGACTAATCCTAAGTCAAATCTGATTAATCACTAATTACCGAATCTCGGCCCTCACATTCTCCCCACCTTAAGAGATTTCGTCCTCGAAATCAAAGGCAAACACAGGGTAGAATCAACAAAACACCAGAACTAACCAACACAACTCAACACAAGCCACAAAGCCAAAGCACACAACAACTACCAAAACACGAAGCAAAAGCCAGAAATTACCTGGAATTTATACTGTCAAAGCTCAAACATATGAGGCCACTCTTGTCTCATCTTCTCTTCCACTTCCCAGGTAGCTTCCTCTCGGCCATGCTTACTCCATTGGACCATCACCAATGGAAAAATCTTATTCCTCAGCTGCTTCTCCTTCCTCTCCAAAATATGCACTGGATATTCAACATAGTTCAAGGCATAATCTAGCTCAACCTCATCAGTCCTCAGCACATGGGACGGATCTGGATCATATTTTCTCAACATTGTCACATGAAAAACATCATGTATCGCTGCTAACTCATCAGGCAATTGCAATCTATAAGCCAACTGTCCAATCCTCTCAATAATCTCAAATGGACCAACGAATCTAGGAGCTAACTTGCCCTTGAATCTCAATCTCATCACGCTCTTGAAAGGAGAAATCTTGAGGAATACTCTATCGCCAACCTCAAACTCCAACGGTCTGCGTCTTTTGTTGGCGTAGCTTGTGTAGCGATCTTGTGCAGCTTTCATCCTGCCCCGAATCAACGAAATCCGATCTCTCATGTGCTGCACAAACTCCAGGGTCGAAAGCTGTCTCTCACCAACTTCTTCCCAACAGATCGGATATCTATACTTGCGACCATACAAAGCTTCAAATGGAGCCATCCCGATAGTCACTTGGTAGCTTTTGTTATAAGAAAACTCAACCAAGGATAAGGAATACTGCCAGCCACCACTGAAATCCATCACAATTGCTCGCAGCATATCTTCCAAAGTCTGAGTGGTCCTCTCAGATTGACCATCTGTCTCAGGGTGATAAGAATTCCACTGAGGCACTTCTAAACTTTGCAACAATCCCCCAGGTCTCATTCTTTCGGCCTTGACCTGCTGACAGTTCAAAATCGATCAACAAAACCAAAAATGTTGCTCTTCATGCCTTCCCACCAGTAGTGAGACTTCAAAGCATGGTACATCTTTCTCTCGCCCGGATGCACACTATAAGGACTGCAATGCGCTTCCTTCAGGATAGACTCTTTCAAATCAATCAGGTTAGGAACCACCAATCTTCCTCGAAATCTCAAACACCCATCAGAAGCAACAGTAAAATTATCAAACTGACCATTCTGAGCCTTAATCTTTAATTCAGGGATATAAGGATCAGTCCTCTGTGCCTCGCTGGTGTCAATCGCAATCTGTGGTTCAACCTGAATAGAAGAAACTACGAAATACTGACTACTCGGCTGGAATCTCCAACCAGATGTACCCAACTGCTCGTGGATTCTCAAAATACTCAAAGATGTTAGCATGCAGGCTGGGCTTTCCTACTCAAATCATCGGCTACTAAGTTCATCCGCCCAGGCTGATACTGTATCTCACAATCAAAATCCTTGATCAACTCCATCCAACGATGCTGTCTCATGTTTAGATCTGACTGAGTGAAGATATACTTCAAACTCTTGTGGTCGGTGTACACCACAAACTCCTCACCATAGTGACGCCAGATCTTCAAGGAAAAAACAATAGCTGCCAATTCCAAATCATGAATGGGGTATCTCGTCTCGTGGGGCTTCAACTGTCGAGACGCATACGCAATCACATACCCGTTCTGCATCAGAACACAACCCAAACCACTCAGAGAAGCATCGGAGCAAACAACGAAACCTCCAGATCCAGATGGTAAAGCCAATACAGGAGCAGTGATCAACTTCTCCTTAAGTGTTTTAAAACTCGACTTGCAATCATCTGTCCAGATAAACTTCCTCTCTTTCTGAGTCAACTACGTCATAGGCCTTGCTATCGAAGAAAACTTCTCGATAAAATGCCTATAATAGCCGACCAAACCCAAGAAACTACGGATCTCAGAAACATTCCTAGGTCGCCCCCAGTTAATAACTGATTCGACCTCACTAGGATCCACAGAAATTCCTTGTGCAGAGATGTCATGACCCAAAAAGATCACTCTATCCAGCCAAAATTCACACTTGCTGAACTTGGCATACAACTGCGAGTCTCTCAACTTCTGCAATACCAATCTCAGGTGCTCCTCATGATCTCTGAAACTTCTAGAATACACCAAGATGTCATCTATAAAGACAATTATGAATCGACCGATATACTCGCTGAAGACACGATGCATCAAATCCATGAAAATAGCAGGGGCATTCGTCAACCGAAATGGCATCACAAGAAACTCATAATGCCCGTATCTCGTCCGAAAAGCTGTCTTCGCTACATCAGGGGCTCTAATTCGCAACTGGTGATAGCCAGAGCGCAAGTCAATCTTCGAGTATACGGCCGATCCTTGCAACTGATCAAACAAGTCATCAATCCTTAGCAACAGATACTTATTCTTGATCGTTGCGTTGTTCAACTGCCGAAAATCTACACACATCCTCATAGATCCATCTTTCATCTTCACAAACAGAATCGGAGCTCCCCAAGGCGACACTCGATTTGATGAAGCCTTTCTCGAGAAGATCTCTCAACCGATCCTTGAGTTCTTTCAACTCAGCTGGCGCCAGCCGATACGGAGCTCTAGAGATCGGGGCTGTCCCTGGCACCAACTCTATGCTGAAATCGATCTCTCGTCTCGGAGGGAATCCAGGAATCTCATCTGGAAAACACATCTGGAAACTCTCGAACAATTGGAATATCGCTCAATTTCAATCGTGACTCTTGGGAAACATCGAGCGCATAGATCATAAATCCAGCGTTACTCAGTGACAACAGGCTAAACATCTCCATGGCGGACACCAGTGGAACCTTCGAGCGTGAATCAGCACCTTAGAAATCCCACTTCTCTCCTGACTCGGGGCGGAATCTCACCACACCATGGAAACAATCAACAGTAGCCTTATAACTGGACTCAGATCTCACGAAACAGATTTCTTCCCAGCGCTTCATCACAAGTCCAGAGAAAGGATGTCGTGAATCCAGATCCTGAACAAGCTCAATAAAAATGCAGATCGGGGCAAGTGTATCCACATCTAGTTCCTGAGGTAGCTGCGTCCTCTCGCTAGAAGTAGTTGTACTGCACTCCATATCCACCAATCTGTGCCCTCTATACTGTCCAAGAACCGTCAATTAAGATCAATCGCCTAATCCAGTACTTGACGCTCGGATGAAATCGTGAAAGAATTCCACTACTCTGTACACCAGTCCCAAACATATTTGAAGAGGAAGGCCCTGTCCACTTCAGCTGATGTTGCCTCATCTGCTCCACCAAGTTTGTCAACGCAAGGCGATGAGATTCTGAGAGCATATCCAAAATTTGAAGATCAATAGCTATTGTGGGCGTGCCGGATTCAAAATTACTATGTCTGGCCTCCAAAAATTTCCTTAACAACATTTCCCTATACTTCACGAATTATGTACATGTGCCTCTGAACAGCTGTTTGCAAAGAATCTGTCTCTGCCCATACCAAAATATGTTCCTCCTTGACAAAAATATCGGAAACTGACTCCAAAACTGCCAATAGGCGTAGACTGGATGAATGAAAGAATGAAAAAATTTCCTCTATACCTTTCTCCCGTATCTGGACAAGAAACTCAATATCAGCACAAATCAATGTGAACATCTCTTTGGCCGGGTGACCTTTCTTCTCCTTCTCCTTCTCCTTCTCCTTCTCCTTCTATTTCTCCTTCTCCTTCTCTTTCTCCTTCTCCATCTCAACCAGAGGTCCTTCTTCATTGGATAACACCCTGAGACTGCTGCTTAATAATAATTAGTGATAGATGAAACATCTATCCTGCTCTCCGTCTCATCTGTCTCAATCTCAGTAGTCTCCATCACAACTGGTCCAACGATTTCCATCTCCTTCGTCTCTATCTCAACTGTCTCCGTAATCACCTGTTTAATATATTTTCAACAGATTCATCTTCAGACACATCTTGCAACACCAATTTCCTCTTCAGTACGCGGCATCATTGAGCGCGAGGGGTCATAGCTGGTACAACAGATATGGGTTCCGGATTTTGTACCACTGGTGTAATCGACAAAGCCTTTTCTGCGGGAGAAGCTCCCCCACAGTAGTCCTCTTCTTCTTGGAGGCAGGCTCAACAACAGCAGGAGCTGGTCTCCTCTTTGTCGCAGCCTTCTTAACCATTTTCTCCACTGGCACTTCCAACACCTCTTCAGCATTGATAGACTTGTTTTTGACAATATAAGTGCCAACAGTCTTAGCGGTTAGGATCTTGAGAGGAGGGAAGGCCTTCGACTCGCCCAATTCCAAGTCTGGTGCTCCCTTCGAAATAATACATATCTGCCCCGCAAACCCTCGGGCTTGCTTTGAATATGGAGTCACCATGTCCTTCAAGAGGTTAAACAACAATCTCCCCCAATTTAATTTAACTCAACCATGAATCGCAGCCATCATCAGAAACCGCTCATGAGTAACTGCATCGAAGGATCCTGCTTTGACTGTGATTGTCTTCACCAGAATATCGTTAAGCAGTCGGAACTCAAACTTCATCTCCCTTTTCTTGCACTGTACACCAGTCCCAAACATATTTGAAGAGGAAGGCCCTGTCCACTTCAGCTGATGTTGCCTCATCTGCTCCACCAAGTTTGTCAACACAAGGCGATGAGCTTCTGAGAGCATATCCAATATTTGAAGATCAATAGTTGTTTTGGGCGTGCCTGATTCAAAATTACTGTTTCTGGCCTCCAAAAATTTCCTTAACAACATTTCCCTATACTTCGCGATTATGTACATGCGCCTCTGAACAGCTGTTTGCAAAGAATCTATCTCTACCCATACAAAAATATGTTCCTCCTTGGAAACAAAATCTGAAACTGACTCCAAAACTTCCAAGCGGCGTAGACTGAACGAATGAAAAAATGAAACAATCTTCTCTATAACTTTCTCCCGTATCTGTACAAGAACTCAATATCAGCACAAATCAACATGAACATCTCTTTGATCGGGTGCCCTTTAACCACTTCCGCTACAAAGGGCGCCTTCCCCTTGGCGTCCA
>KV020379.1:0-11820 GCA_001598015.1 Dorcoceras hygrometricum | reverse complement strand
TTTAAATAACTCAGACAAAAAAATATGATTATCACTGTATAAAGAACTCAACCGGACCAAAAGAACAAGATGATTACTTTAAAAAGAACAATATGTTGAGTTAAGCATGAATGGTTAGAGCAGTATTGGGATGATGACCTCCTGGGAAGTTCTCGTACGTCAAGCTACTGACGTTGCACCGCTTGATTTGGTTGGCCATGTGGGCTGTAAAAGTGTGATGCCAGATCTTAACAGGTAATACTATCTGGGGATAGGGTCGATTATAGATGAAGGGTAGAACTGATCTCTAAAGCAATTGAGACAGCAGCAGCAGTTAGGGTCGATTATAGAGGAAGGGTAAAACTGATCTCTAAAGCAATTGAGACAGCAGCAGCAGTTAGACACGCACCTCCTATGACTCATGGGCCTAACAACCCAACCCTATAGCATAGGTGCACTCGGTGCTGCCACAGTATAAGGAAATAAAGTTTCACCTTGGCTAAGAACTATAATTTTTGGCCTAGTGATGAGCGTTTGTTCCTAACAATTGGTATCAGAGCAAGGTCAGGGGTTCGAGTCTCCCAAGAAGCATTTTTCTATACTTCTTAGGGGGGGATATTGTTGATTTAAGCGTTCATGGGTGAGAGCAGTACTGGGATAGATGACCTCCTGGGAAGTTCTCATACGTCAAGCTGCCGACTTTTGTCACTTGATTTGGTTGGCCATGTGGGCTGTAAAAGTGTGATGCCAGATCTTAGCGGGTAATACTATCTCTGTTGGGGATAGGACCGATGGTAGGGGAAGGGTAAGACTGATCTCTAAGGAAATTGAGACATCACCAGCAGTTAGACACGCATCTCTTCTGACTCATGAGCCTAACAGTCCAACCCTAACGCAAAGAATATGTACACTCTCAGTTGTCACATTTAAGGAAAATAAAGTTGCACATTGGCTAACAGCTATAAATTTTGGCCTAGTGGCAAGCGCTTGATCCAAACATAATATAAAAGCGTGAATTTGACAAGACATTGTCAGGAATAGGTATTAAAGGCTTTTGAATTTGAAACTGTTCCAAACCATGCAAGTTCAAATCTGTTCACACTAGCAGAAAACTTAAAAAGTTGAAATATGAACATTGTTTCCTTCACTCGAACATTGGAAGGACATCTATCAAGGTGTAAATAGGAAGCAGTAGAATACACACATAAGATAAGAGAGAATAATATAGTGCGGAAAAAGAAAGAACAGAAAACAGATTCTTCTCAAGGGGAATAAAAATAGATTTATTAGCTAAGTGAGAGGTTACGCCGTATCTAAGGAAACATACAAGATATATACACTATGTATGATTAATTCCTCTACACAATAACTGACACATGTACGAGAGTTGTGCTTCAAAGTTTAGATGCGTGATTGATCTACAGACAGGGACATTTATTTGTGATAGTTCAAACTGTAACGCCTTGAAACATTTAAGTCCATAATTAGAAAGTTTAAAGAATTGAGAGATCTATTTGAAATGTAATTATTAAGAAAAATTTAGATTTGAAGATTTCAGATTCTGTGACGTCATTGAGAGTTTCGCAGAAGACAAGAGAATTAAACTTTTCAGATCTCGTGACGTCATGCTTTTAGTTACAGTTTTCTAGTTTAGAGAGCTCTGAGTTAAGCGTTGACTTCTGAGTTGACTCATCGGGAAGTGTTCAGACATCGAGTCAAGTATTCAGTTATCGGGACAGTTGTTCAGTTTTGAAGACTTGATTCGGAAACTACAGTAAGATATCTGTTTTTGAGTTAAGTATTCAGAGATTCAGAATTCTATTATCGGGTTGATGTTTTCGAATCAGATTTGGTTATTTGGATCAGTTGACTATTCAGGTCAGGATTTCAGTATTGAAAAATATTGAGAATATTCAGTAACTGATTCCGTTATATTGACTCAAGTTGTATTATTCAGATTTTTTAGAGTGTAAACAGATTTCTCTCTAGTTTCTTCAGATCTTAGTATTTCAGAAAGTGGTTACAGAGCTAACAGAATACATCAGATTTGAGGTTGTCAGAAGTGTTTGACTCATACTTAGGACAGTATACTTTCAGAAGTCGCTAACTTCTCAAGACATGACAGAGTAACGACGATATCTCAGATATGATTGTAATGGTTTGTGGAGACTCCGTCTCGTCGCCGCCATGCAAGCTTTGCTTCTTCATCCCAGCTGCAATATTATTTTCCATCGTTTTAATTGGCTTACTACCGATGTTGTACCGTGCTTGCGGAGGGAGATGCTTGGTATTTAAAGAGACAAAAAATCTTGGGGGAATAACTTTTACGGTGTTAGGAGAGAAAATTTACACAGCATATTATTCCTTTATATAGATGATATATTTACACATACATGCAAAATCCAAGAATGAAACAAGTGTTTGATCTCACTTGAAATGAGAAAATAAAAGAAAATCAATTCGTTGATACGTTACTTATCTACATTTGTAAATAAGGTTTAAGCTACATTTCATTGCCAATCCGTTACTTAGCTACGTTTTGATAAATACGTTACTCATAGTTGGAATATATGTTGAATGTATTTTGAAATGCTTTCGCCACTTAAGAAAGTTTTCTGTTGGGTCCGGAAATAGATGTAATTTTTATTTGATGATAAAAAATTTGTATATCTATTTCTAATATATTAATATTTAAGTGTAATTTAGCAGCAAAATCGAAAAACAGATATGTCAAGCAAATGAAAAGAAGCTCACTGGATGAACATGTGCAAAGGAGTCCTTCCGCGAGAAAGATGAGCAAACGGATAAAGACCGGATAAAGATGTGCATGTTAGTCTACCGGATAAAGTATACTTGATAAAGAAGATCACTCAGACAAAAGTAGCTCAATGGGAAAGCGTTTTTCTGGATAAAATAGACTACTTGAAAAATATAGAGCTTCCAGATGAGAAGAAGTTCTCGGATAATTTAAATTATCCTAAGAAAATAGAGTTGTCAAATGAAAAGAGTTCTTCCCGATTAAAGAATTCTTACAGACAAGAAGAATTTATCAAATAAAAGGTTCACACATTCAATGAATTTGTCCGAAGAAAAAGAAGAAACTCTACTATGAATAAGTTCATCCGGATAAATATATATGTTCAAAGACTTTCAACCGGTTATAGAAGACTTTCACCGTTTAATGAACATCAGTTGGATAAAGAAGACTATCACAGTTTAAATAACTCAGACAAAAAAATATGATTATCACTGTATAAAGAACTCAACCGGACCAAAAGAACAAGATGATTACTTTAAAAAGAACAATATGTTGAGTTAAGCATGAATGGTTAGAGCAGTATTGGGATGATGACCTCCTGGGAAGTTCTCGTACGTCAAGCTACTGACGTTGCACCGCTTGATTTGGTTGGCCATGTGGGCTGTAAAAGTGTGATGCCAGATCTTAACAGGTAATACTATCTGGGGATAGGGTCGATTATAGATGAAGGGTAGAACTGATCTCTAAAGCAATTGAGACAGCAGCAGCAGTTAGGGTCGATTATAGAGGAAGGGTAAAACTGATCTCTAAAGCAATTGAGACAGCAGCAGCAGTTAGACACGCACCTCCTATGACTCATGGGCCTAACAACCCAACCCTATAGCATAGGTGCACTCGGTGCTGCCACAGTATAAGGAAATAAAGTTTCACCTTGGCTAAGAACTATAATTTTTGGCCTAGTGATGAGCGTTTGTTCCTAACAATTGGTATCAGAGCAAGGTCAGGGGTTCGAGTCTCCCAAGAAGCATTTTTCTATACTTCTTAGGGGGGGATATTGTTGATTTAAGCGTTCATGGGTGAGAGCAGTACTGGGATAGATGACCTCCTGGGAAGTTCTCATACGTCAAGCTGCCGACTTTTGTCACTTGATTTGGTTGGCCATGTGGGCTGTAAAAGTGTGATGCCAGATCTTAGCGGGTAATACTATCTCTGTTGGGGATAGGACCGATGGTAGGGGAAGGGTAAGACTGATCTCTAAGGAAATTGAGACATCACCAGCAGTTAGACACGCATCTCTTCTGACTCATGAGCCTAACAGTCCAACCCTAACGCAAAGAATATGTACACTCTCAGTTGTCACATTTAAGGAAAATAAAGTTGCACATTGGCTAACAGCTATAAATTTTGGCCTAGTGGCAAGCGCTTGATCCAAACATAATATAAAAGCGTGAATTTGACAAGACATTGTCAGGAATAGGTATTAAAGGCTTTTGAATTTGAAACTGTTCCAAACCATGCAAGTTCAAATCTGTTCACACTAGCAGAAAACTTAAAAAGTTGAAATATGAACATTGTTTCCTTCACTCGAACATTGGAAGGACATCTATCAAGGTGTAAATAGGAAGCAGTAGAATACACACATAAGATAAGAGAGAATAATATAGTGCGGAAAAAGAAAGAACAGAAAACAGATTCTTCTCAAGGGGAATAAAAATAGATTTATTAGCTAAGTGAGAGGTTACGCCGTATCTAAGGAAACATACAAGATATATACACTATGTATGATTAATTCCTCTACACAATAACTGACACATGTACGAGAGTTGTGCTTCAAAGTTTAGATGCGTGATTGATCTACAGACAGGGACATTTATTTGTGATAGTTCAAACTGTAACGCCTTGAAACATTTAAGTCCATAATTAGAAAGTTTAAAGAATTGAGAGATCTATTTGAAATGTAATTATTAAGAAAAATTTAGATTTGAAGATTTCAGATTCTGTGACGTCATTGAGAGTTTCGCAGAAGACAAGAGAATTAAACTTTTCAGATCTCGTGACGTCATGCTTTTAGTTACAGTTTTCTAGTTTAGAGAGCTCTGAGTTAAGCGTTGACTTCTGAGTTGACTCATCGGGAAGTGTTCAGACATCGAGTCAAGTATTCAGTTATCGGGACAGTTGTTCAGTTTTGAAGACTTGATTCGGAAACTACAGTAAGATATCTGTTTTTGAGTTAAGTATTCAGAGATTCAGAATTCTATTATCGGGTTGATGTTTTCGAATCAGATTTGGTTATTTGGATCAGTTGACTATTCAGGTCAGGATTTCAGTATTGAAAAATATTGAGAATATTCAGTAACTGATTCCGTTATATTGACTCAAGTTGTATTATTCAGATTTTTTAGAGTGTAAACAGATTTCTCTCTAGTTTCTTCAGATCTTAGTATTTCAGAAAGTGGTTACAGAGCTAACAGAATACATCAGATTTGAGGTTGTCAGAAGTGTTTGACTCATACTTAGGACAGTATACTTTCAGAAGTCGCTAACTTCTCAAGACATGACAGAGTAACGACGATATCTCAGATATGATTGTAATGGTTTGTGGAGACTCCGTCTCGTCGCCGCCATGCAAGCTTTGCTTCTTCATCCCAGCTGCAATATTATTTTCCATCGTTTTAATTGGCTTACTACCGATGTTGTACCGTGCTTGCGGAGGGAGATGCTTGGTATTTAAAGAGACAAAAAATCTTGGGGGAATAACTTTTACGGTGTTAGGAGAGAAAATTTACACAGCATATTATTCCTTTATATAGATGATATATTTACACATACATGCAAAATCCAAGAATGAAACAAGTGTTTGATCTCACTTGAAATGAGAAGCAGCTAACATCCTATATATATATGATTTGTAAATGCCTAGAGAAGAAACGCATTTAAACCAATATGCCAAAATATTCTAAAAGCGCACTCTGTTTTAAAATAAAATGATGCACATGGAAACCGAACGATTTTAGTTAAAATAAAAGGATTCGATCGACTTGCTATAATTGGCTAAACATCTGCTGCAATCGCATTCTAACATCTGAAATCTGAAAATCGATTAAATCAAGAGTTAAATAGAATAGCATTGTAATCCCTCAATCTCATAACTTTCTAATTTGTGGCCTCTAAAATATCTGGGCATTACAAGTTTATTCAGACTTTATTCAGAGGCTTCAGTAACAGATTTGACTCGGGAAGTATTATTCATATTTGAGAATATAAACAAATTTCTCTCTAGTTACTTCAGATCTTAGTATTTTAGAAAGTGGTTATAGAGCTAACAGAGTACATCAGATTTGAGGTTGTCAGAAGTGTTTGACTCATACTTAGGACAGTATACTTTCAGAAGTCGCTAACTTCTCAAGACATGACAGAGTAACGACGATATCTCAGATATGATAAAGAGAGTAACTTTCAGTTTTCTCTATTGAAATAGAAGTAAGCTTCGAACATCTTCAGAAGTTATCAAAGAATTATTTAGAGAGAATTAACGGTCAAAGTTTATATAGTATAAAAAGCTGGAATTAGGGAGACAAGATCAGAGCTATTTTTGGTAAAATTACACAGTGCGTAGAATGCTTGATACGACGATTACCCGCTTTGGAATATAAGTCAATTTAGCCCTGACAAGCGCAGTTTACCTTTTGTATGGCATTAATGGAGCATTAAATGCTATGATACGATGAAGATATGCGAAAGAGCTTATCTCTACTGGCTACTTTTAATGACCGTTGAAGACAAAGAGTATAAAAGGCTGAAGAATTCAAATGATGAAGCTCTCCACTACCTTTTGCTCTCAACGCTATCAGTGTTTTACAACGCTCACTCTTTATCCTCAAAAAGCTCTCATACACTTACGGGAAATTGTCATTGCAAAGATTTTCTAAGTCCAGTATTTCAACTCAAAGAACATTCAAGTTTATCCTTCATAGTTCTTAACCTTCGAGTTATCTTCTGGTTTACATTTGTAAACATTTCTTGTTGATAAAAGAACCAGAAGATCTACAGTACTCAATAGCATCGTTTTCATTGTAATATTTATCCTTGAGTCTGTAAAAGACTTGCTGTGTGAAGCAGTCTTAAAAATCACATTGTTTGTATTAAGCAGTCGTATCTGCTTGTAGTTGAAGTTGCTAGGAGTTCATCTTGAGCAAGGCTCGGTGACTGGGTGTAGACAGAAGCTGTGTGCATCAAATTTCTTCTAGTGGAACCTTCCTGAAAAGAAAGAAGGGGAGACGTAGGATTTGATATCCGAACTTCCAGAAACAAAATCTGACCCTTGCACTTTTAATTATTTGCATCGTATTTGCATTTACACTGTTCACTGGTTAATAGACTTATTTTCGCACATTTACTGTTAGTCGAGAAATCAGCTTTTGGACTGAGATACCTTAAATCTAGTAACACAGATTTAAGTTAAGCGAGGCACTTGTAAAAATTTCTTTAAGGTTTCAAAATTTAAAATCTCAAGGAGTTCATTAAACCCCCCCTTCTGAACTCCTAGACCTGTTTTCGATCCAAATTGATCCTATCAATTGGTATCAGAGCCTACGCATCTCAGTTATTGAACATTTTGTTGTTTACTCTTTATATATTTCAATATGTCTACCTCACTTAACAAGAATCCTATGTTTTCGAAGGAAGACTATGATGATTGGAAGATAAGGATGCAAGCTCACTTGGCAGCGCAAGATGATGATATGTGGTCGGTTATTACCGACGGACCAATGAAAATAATGAAGATCAACATAGCATTTGCGACGATTGATGGTGCACCTGAGTATGTAGAAAATAGGAGACATGAGTATACTAACGAGGAGAAAAATAAAGCAAACTTGGACAATGTGGCCAGAGATATTCTGTATAAGCCGCTGGATAAAAACATGTTCAGCAAAATCAAAACATGTGCCACAGCGAAGGAGATCTGGGAAAAGCTGATTCAAATCTGTGAGGGAAATGATGAAACAAAGGAGAATAAGCTAACTGTTGCACAGCAGAAGTATGAGTCTATCAATATGCGTGAGGGCGAGACTATGACAGAGTTTGATGAGCGCTTTAGTGCTGTGGTGATTGAGCTAACCAGTCTGGGAAAAGAATACAGCAACCGGGAGTTGGCGCTGAAAGTGATGAGAGCATTACTCAAGGAGTGGGAAGTTTAGATGATGGCCATGCGCGAATCTAAGGATCTCAACAAGCTTGAACTACATGATCTCTTTGCAAATCTTAAAGCTTACGAGTTTGAAGTGGAGACCAGATCTGAGGCGCCGTCAACTTCACAACCAACCAAGGCTCTTGCCGCAATTCTGAACAGTGTTCTCCAAGCACGAGCAAATCTGTAGAACAACTCAGCAACGATGCCATGTCCTTCTTCGTTAAGAAGTTTGGGAAATTCATGAGAAAATCCTATAACCCTTCTTTTACTATAATAATGCTACCAAACCTGAAAAACTTATCAACTGATATGAACTGTTACAATTGTGTCGTCCAGGTCATTTTGCTGATGACTGTTTGATGAGCGCTTTAGTGCTGTGGTGATTGAGCTAACCAGTCTGGGAAAAGAATACAGCAACCGGGAGTTGGCGCTGAAAGTGATGAGAGCATTACTCAAGGAGTGGGATGTTTAGATGATGGCCATGCGCGAATCTAAGGATCTCAACAAGCTCGAACTACATGATCTCTTTGCAAATCTTAAAGCTTACGAGTTTGAAGTGGAGACCAGATCTGAGGCGCCGTCAACTTCACAACCAACCAAGGCTCTTGCCGCAATTCTGAACAGTGTTCTCCAAGCACGAGAAAATCTGCAGAACAACTCAGCAACGATGCCATGTCCTTCTTCGTTAATAAGTTTGGGAAATTCATGAGAAAATCCTATAACCCTTCTTTTTCTTATAATAATGCTACCAAACCTGAAAAATTATCAACTGATATGAACTGTTACAATTGTGGTCGTCCAGGTCATTTTGCTGATGACTGGAACAGACCAAAGAAGGAGGATAGACCCAGAAGGGATGAAAGATCCAAGGAAAGATCAAAAGAAAGAAGGATGAGGACAAGATATGACAAAAGGCTCAATCGAAAGAATGATAGAAAAGTTCTGGTTGTAGAAGAAAGCAACAAAAGCTGGGAGGACTCAGATTCCGATTCCTCATCAAGCAGCTCTTGTTCAAGCGACAGTAAACAGGAGGAAGTTCACTGCCTAATGGCTAACCAATCTTCAGATGACGCGGTATTCGATTTCTCAAATACTGAATTTACACGGGAGGACCTAATCACTAAACTAAATGAAATGGTCCATGAGTACAAGAAGCTTTCTCAGACATTCGAGGAAGTCAAAGCTGAAAACATGGATTTGAAAAATAGTTCAGTGGAACCAAGAACTGTTCAACTTGTTAAAACTGATAGTGTTGGATCTGTGTTTACAGATCAGAATCTAAGTTTTGATTCACACAAAATCTGCTTCTATTGTACTAATGATCTACTTGACATGCGCAACTTTCTTAGACTGGAGTAGACGTGAAGATATCCAAGCTAGGATAGTGAAGGGACGCCTGAGCTGGACTGGTCGAAGATATCAAGCTGGAACAGTAAGGGGACGCCAAAACTGGTTCGGCAGTTTACTTCCAAAAGTGCAGGCAACATAAAGCTGGTTCATCAGTTGGATGTTGGAGCAGCACGGAGATCAAGCGCATTAAAAGAAGTGAAGTTAGTCTCACAGTCTGCGGGGCTGGTGTGCAATGGTAGAAGATAGGAGTTCTTGCGGCTGCTGGTCGTAGAAAGTGGGTTGCAACGAGGGTCGTTGTAATCAAAGTCTTCTAGTGGATCCTTCCCGTGGCGGAAGAAGGGAAGATGTAGGAGATTGAGCTCCGAACTTCCAGAAACAAATCAACGTATCTTCTTTACTATTTTCAGTACTTGCATACGCATCTCATATTTGCTTACGCTTTTATAACTGTTTAATTGAGCTTCGAACGAGAGAGTATAGTTTGAGTTATTTCCACATGTTTTATTTACATTACTCAATCTGTATCTCGGTGCACAAAGTATTCAAGAATACTGAGCTATTGCAGCTCAAGCTAAGTTAACCAGATCGTTCGGCCAATGTGTCGAGCTGATTCTAGTCTTCTGACTGGAATCAGCATGTTTAGCGCTCGCCTTGTATCGAGCTGGTTTCAACTCAAGATGAATCCAGCTTGATCTTTGCGAACCCGGCTTCAACTTCTGGCTGAATCCTGCGTCTTGTCATTCGATATGGTTACACCCTCTAGTACTGGTTATTCGTCGAATAACTGGTCATTGCACATCGATAGAGGGAATTCAATCCCAACAAGTGGTATCAGAGCAGGTTGTTCTTGAATAGTGCATTTTTTCGAAAAATACTGTTAATGTAGCGCCCCAAAATCCATAGGACCACATATTTAACCCTTTTCTATTTCAAGGTCTTATTTGATATTGCGTATTTCAGCCTTAAGTTTATTTCGTTTGTTTTAACAGCTGATTTTCAATTGTTGCTTTGAGACATGACGCGGAAGGTTTCCAGGCAGCTGTCGCCCAAGAATAAACACGAGCAGATTCAGATTTTGGTTTAAAATGCCCTCAGCTGGACAAAAATAGTTCTTTTAAAATGTTTTGGTAAAGTTTTCAAATTAAAAATAGTAGTAGGGAGTATTTGAAAAATTCTTTTGAAAAGGACACGGGTTGGTAGGATCCCATGCCTACTCGAGTGTTAATACCTCTACAAGTCATATCCCATATATGATTGTTTTCATAACAAGAGAGTGTCATTATTATCCAGAAAATCTCTTTTTCTCTTAAAACTTCAAGGTGCTCGTGGTGGGCAATCGGGTTTAAGTAGTATGTTCATGAATGTTCTTCCTTTCGGTGGATGGTAACATCGGAACTTGACGCTATGTAATCGGAGTTGCTAGTCGAATCAGAAGTTAAGTCTGGTTTGATAGGCAACGACTGATAGCGCAGCCGTCTTTTTGATGTTACAACACCAAGTTATAATCAGTAGTTCCCCTTTTCAGCAGTTACCTTTGTGTTAAGAGAATTCTAAGTGTTGCGTTCAGCCGTGAGTCATTTTGCGTCTGAATTGGGTTAGTCCTTCATTGTGGTTCATCTTGCGGCTGAGTTGACAGTGGACCTCTGAACCACTACACTAAATACCTTACTACTGATTCACTTACGAAAATCCAGTTCAACAGCTGATTTTCTTAGAACCAACAATAGATTTTCTTAGAACCAACAGCTGATTTTCTTAGAACCAACAGCTGATTTTGTTACCCAACGTCTGATTCTTACACTAACGACGTCGTTTCATTTAATACTCTATTTCAATATATCAAATATCCTTGCGTCTGTTTTATTTTAACGATATTGTTTCCCTTAGCAAAAGCTGATTCCTTTTAACGATAAGTCCCAGTCGTCGAACCCGATACTCGACAAAGTTTTAAAGAAGTTTTAAAGAAAGAATTTCGAAGCACTGTGAACCCGAACGATGATTTCAAAATCAAATTTCAACCAGCTATGAATTTAAAGGAATAACGTTTCAATTTAAGGATTTATGGCATAGATAACAGACGGTCACCATGGAGGGGTGAGTAGCTGTCCAGATGTCAGTTGCCCCTTCACCACGAGCTAAATGCTAAGGCTGATATCAGTAGTCACTTGATCAGGTGCACCACGGACCTAAGGAGAGCTTCTAAGCCATAAATTACAAGAAAATAAGAATCGGATCTGGGTCATCTTCCTCATTTCTAAGTTTAACGAAAGAAAGTTTATGAAAGATGATGAATGACTTCCTTTAAACTGTTTTGTTAAGTTACGATATGTTTAGATGTCTGCCTGCATTATGCGAAATTGTTATCTTCAGATTTTACTTGCTGAGCCCCTAGGCTCATAAGTTTTAAATTGGTGCAGGTGGGACAGAGCTGGGGCAGGCGGGAGGCAGCGACTGAACCAGCTGTGGTGATTGTGTTTATCTACGGCTGATGTTTTTCCGCAGCAGCTGTTTTTGTTTTTGATCTTTTGTTAAGTCTGTA
>KV020378.1:0-11956 GCA_001598015.1 Dorcoceras hygrometricum | reverse complement strand
GTTCTTCTCGACCACCAGACCTCTCCAAAACGACACCGTTTTATCCAAATTTCTCGATGCTTTTCAAAATGCTAAGGAGATACAGATCTCATTCAAAATCCAAACAATTCTCACCAACATAAAAACGACCAGATCTCAGGAACCCAGATTTCTAAATCAATTCGAACAGATTCCACCAAAAATCGAAATTCCAGAAATCTAAATTCTTAATTCTCGTGATTAATCTAACTCAAAATCCAATTAATCACTAATTAGAAATCTGAATCCTCACAGCGACTAACTATGGCAACGGATCCAGTCTTGATAACTTTGCTAAGCCTATGCAACCATGACTACACTATTGCATTGGACGCTCTGGACACAGCCAAGTTCGATTGGATGAGAGCTCATTATGCTGACACCTATCGGGATGTGAAAAATGTGTCCGGCGACGCTCATGCCTGCGAGCACAGATTTATCGAAGAAGATTGCCCTTTTCCTATTAAAGAAGAGAATCAACGGTTGCGTGAATATTGCAACATCATTGAAGTAATAGCTAATTTTGCATGATAAAACAAAAAGGAAATTAGTAATATGCCGAATTTAAGATTTATACCATATGTCATTTTCAATTTGCTTGATCATAAAAAGAACAAAGAAGTCAATTAAAAACTCGGATTCATACTAGAACCATGATGATTGAATTAAATATTAAATCATAAGCTAAGCCAAGGATTCTCTGAGTAAGAACCATTAGATCATCGAGTATTCCCTGGATTAGATAGAATGACTAAAATAAAAGTATCTTTTCGAAAGGATGATTATAATTAATGATGATTATATTAGTAAGAAGGGATTCTTATATGTTACATTGTTTGGCTTCTCAATCCCTATATTGAAGAATTCACAATAACGTTGCTACCTTATTTTTATCGCATATAATCAACCTTTTTTTGTCCCACTCATTCTTATTAAAAAATTATTGAAGTTAAAATGTTGGTCCAATCACATGGTGACACGTGGCAGTCGGGGAAGGAGGTGGGGAAGTTGCTTGTGTAGGATATCATGTCCCTATATATATATATATATATATATATATGTGTGTGTGTGTGTGTATGTATGTGTATATGTATAAGATATTGTGGGCATCATATGTAAGCACGTTTGTAGGTACTCAGGG
Organism: Dorcoceras hygrometricum; assembly: GCA_001598015.1. NCBI lineage: Eukaryota > Viridiplantae > Streptophyta > Magnoliopsida > Lamiales > Gesneriaceae > Dorcoceras > Dorcoceras hygrometricum. Next base: position 10,797 of record KV020378.1, on the reverse strand, counting down.
ATGTGGCACTCCTTAGTGCTGTCACATCCCTACAAAGGTATTACTATAAGGTGCCCACGATATCAAAATTTATATATATGTGTATATATGTCTACTTTTTCATGTATAAACAATGTTGTCTAAGCGAGGTACGTTGTAGTGACTTACGAGGATATGCTTCACGATCGGAACACAGCAATTTATTTCTTATCGGGAGTTAAAGTATAAAATTATGGTCGATGACTCGATGACATTATAAGTATTTAACAAATATATCCAGTTCAGCTTAAAAGTCAGACGTGTCTGTCTGTATATTATATATCGGGATCATTACCTTGTTTCTATAACACTTAATCAACCTTTAAACCTGTCCTTTTTTTGCTAAAGCTCTTTTATTAAAAGTCGGTTAATTCACGAATCATATTAGATTTACATGAGTATATTATGGTTTGGTCGATGCTACATGTGTGGGTACTGCCCACAAATGCAGGTGGTCATTCAGCAGCTGACATGTGACGGCAAACAGTAGAAATAAAAAATAAAAATCAGCTGCAAAAAAAAAAGAAAAACCAGCTGGGGGTTTTTGCAACTCATGAAAATTTTTTGCAGCTGGGTTTTTCTTTTTTTTGCAGTTGGTTTTATTTTTTATTTTTTTTAATTCTACTATTTTCCGCCACATGTCAGCTGCTGAATGGCCATCTGCATTTGTGAGCAGTACCCACACAGGTAGCATCGACAAAACCGTATATTATCTTAGTACATATATCAAAGCCCACGTGTCATCGAAGTTTTCATGTCAACGTGGCAAAAGATGATTGGTTCTTAATCAAGACTAATGTGATTGTGTCCCTTACGGTTTGACACCTAGGAATTGAATGTTACATACCTATCTGATAATTATTTTTTATTCTTTAGCAAATGGTCTTTACATAAAGGAGATTAATTAATGTAGGTATGCAAATCCGTTTATCTTTTTCGAAAATATATACAAACCCGTTAATAAATTATATATATAATCGTAACTTTTTAATGATAACGTACTTCTTTATAATTTTATATGTTTCCGTAATATAAAATTCCTATATTTTTAAGTTTACTCATTTGACATCACCTTTGAAATCGATTGTTATTTGTCTAATCTTGTTCATTAAAAAGGTATTCAACCTATAATTTGAAAAAAAAAACTCTTGAATATCGAATTAACAAGCATTCAACCCATAATTTGCAACAAATCTTGAATTTAACTATTATATGGAGCTAATCGGTATGGAAATCCCATAATATTAACTGTTAATCTCCTACAACCCACTTACCTAGATAGAACGACTTCGTCTAACTACATATATCCGAACTTCAAAATTGTAAAAACCCATCAAACCAAGAAAATTTCTTGTTAAAAAAAAAATAATGAGAACAATGGTATCCCCCCTTAATTACAGGATCATCTTCCTCCTTGTCAATGGATTTCTGCTTCCAATGGCACATGCTACGTCTACAATTCTCGAAGAGGTATGCCATAAAGTCGTTGACATAGACTTCTGCTTGAACGTGTTCGGGTCCGATCCGGCCACCCGAACGGCCTCCCTGCCGCAGCTAGGGCAACTCGCCATCGCTAAAGCCACAGATAAAGCTTCGACAACCAGGACAGATATCAAGGCACGATCATTTTTCGCAACGGACCCGAAAATAAGAGATTTGCTAAACCAATGCGTGCATGAGTACGATGATGCATTGGTTCTTATACGAATGGCGGCGGTCGATCTGAAAAAAGCACGCTACGCCTTCGTCTATCAGCATGCAAGCGGTGCGGCTCGGGAAGTCTTTGCTTGCGAGCAAGGCTTTATCGATAAATCGGTGCCTTCTCCTCTTACCAGAGCTAATCTGCAGTTGCGTGACTATTGTAACATTATTGAAGTTATAGCTAATTTTTCAGATCATGAAAAAACAAAATAAATAAATAATTGGAGAATGTAAGTTAATTCTTATATATTTACATGTTAACGAGTTTTCATGTATACATGTTTGGTTGGTCTGAATAAAGATATGTACCATATATCCATTTATAATCATACTTTCAAAAAATAAAAATAAATTAGATATTCCATATATATAAAATATTAGTTTACTGATTATTGTTGTCTATGTGAAAATATTATCATCTAATTAATTAACTTTCACATTTTTTTAATTCGTTTTTATTTTAAATGAAAAAAAATGTTAACATGTCCACGTAAAAAATTGAACCGTAGAAAATAGCTCAATTTTTTTTAAAAAAATAGTATCAAACTAAACTTTGAAAAATTAATTTTCCAAATCTCAAAATGGGCTTTTCCAAAAAAATTATATTCCCTTGTACAAATGTACATGGTCCATACCAAAATATTTTTTATTGTTTTTGTAAATTAAGTTTCCTATATTTATAAAAAGATCTCGTCTCATTGAAATCGATACCCATATCTTGTGAATTAAACAAGTGTATCCAACCTATAATTTGCAATAAATCTTAAATATATTAACGAAATAAACAAGTACTCAACCTATAACTTGCAATAAAATCCCATAAAACCAACTGTCGATTTCCTAAAATCCACTAACCTTGATAGAAGATTTTGTCTTAAAATTATATATATCCGTCTGTCAAAGTTTTAAAAACTCAGAAGAAATCAACAACAAATTTCTCGAAAAAAAAAAAAATAATAAGAACAATGGCACTTAATTACAAGATTATATTTCTCCTCGCTATCAATGGATATCTATTTCTAACAACACATGCTAGACCTACACTTCTCGAAGAGGTATGCAATAAAACAGTAAACATAGGCTTCTGCTTGAATGTGTTCGGGTCCGATCCGGCCACCCGAACGGCCTCCCTGCCGGATCTAGGACAACTCGCCATCGCTAAAGCCACAGATAGAGCTGTGACAACCATGAAAAAAAGTAAGACGCGATCATTTTTCGCGTCGGATCCGAAAATAAGAGACGCATTAAACGAATGCGTGCATGAGTACGAAGCTGCATTGGCCGCTCTACGAGCAGCACCGGACCATCTGCGAAAAGGGCGTTACGCCGACGTCTACCGGCATGCAAGCCAAGCGGCCGGGGAAGCTATTGCGTGCCAGCAAGGGTTTCTCGATAGATCAGTGCGTTCTCCACTTACGAGAGAGAATTTACAGTTGCGTGATTATTGTAACATTATTGAAGTAATAGCTGATGCTTCACATTAAAAAGATAAGCAACTCGAGGATGTAAGTTATTATATATATACTACATGCATGCATGTTATCGAATTTTTCAGGTATACTTTTGATGAGTTTTAAAAATAGGTATAGATATTATGTCTTTTAAATTTCTAGTTGTCTGATGGATTTGATATCTGTCGGAAATCGAAGGGTTATTTTTAATTGTTCCGCAACTAGATAGTTACATTTTTTAATCATATCAAACGAGTATATGTAACTAAGATTTAATTTATGTTATTTTTTTTTTAAAGTAAATTAGGGAAATTTAATATTTAATCTTGTAACTTTGCATATTTTAATTTAGTCTCGACAATTTTGGTCCCTTTTTCTTGGAAGTCATTAAACTTATCGATATATTCTTTGCCGCTAGAATTAAGCCTACATAACAATTCTAAAATCAGATTAAATAAATAAAAGAAAAGGACAATTTTTTCCCTAATCGATTTGTAAATATTGATTTGAGTGGCTTGTTTTCCTTTTTTTTTTTCTTATTAATACCTTTTATTTGTGTGACATATGTTTTATCTTGCCGTGTGAGTACATCAAACTTTTACTAATTATATCAAAACTAGTATAATTTAGCTGACCAAAAAAGTGGTTTTCCCATCTCCAATTTCATTTATTTTGTTATTATCTATAATCTTATCTTTTAAATATGTGATGAATTATTGAAATACCCACCACTATTTTATTGATTAAACAAAGTAGTCAACCTATCTTTTGTATTACATATTGAATCAATAACTGGAGATATATTGAGCAAATCCCATTACCTAAATTAGATGCTTCCCACAATCCATGCACTTACCTTGATATATAGAACGATTTTTTCTAACTATAATACTATATAAACCCGATTATCAAATTTGAAATCCCATTAACAAAATTTATCAAATTTTTTTAAAAAAGAAAGAGAGAGAAGAGCAATGGCTTTCTCACTTAACTACATGATGATATATCTCCTTGTTGTCAATGGATATTTATTCTTAAAAAAGTATGCAATAAGGCTATAGACACAAACTTCTGCTTGAACGTGTTCGGGTCCGATCCGGCCACCCGAACGGCTTCCCTGCCACAGCTAGGGCAAATGGCCATTGACAAAGCCACGGATAAAGCCGGAAGAACCAGGGCAGATATCGCCAAACGATTACTCTCCGCATGGGATCCGAGACTAAAAAATGCTCTGTCCCAGTGCTTGCATGGGTACGATGATGCATTGGCCGCTCTACGATTAGCGTGGAGCGATCTGAGTAAAGGGCATTACATGGAGCTTTATCAGGATGCCAACTATGCCGGCCGGGGATTTACTTCTTGCGAGCAAGCGTTTATTGATAACTCATTGACTTCTCCTCTTACGACAGATAATCGGCACTTGAGTAACTATTGTAATATTCTTCAGATAATAGCTAATGCTTCATATTAAGAAAATAATAACAAGAATAAGAAAGTCGAGAATGTATTTAGTCATGCATCTCGAAAAATATAAGAATAAATATCAAAATGATTTTTTTTCTACCGGAAAAATATGAATAACTCGCATTTGTTTGTAATATAAATGATTTGTTTCTTTTCTTTTTTCATAAAAGTTAACACATTAAGGGGCTAGCCCCCTTTATAGGTCCTATGCCCCTTGACCCATATAGGTGATAAATCGAGGGATATGCACGAGTAGACAGAGGCCCAGAGGAGAAGGACTAAAGATTTGTTTTCTTTTCTTTACTGTTGCCTTTTGTGGTGATTGGTGTTATAGCCACTTTTAGTAGAAATTACTAACATGGTTGTATAAGTTCACCTGAGTCTGATTAATTTGAACATTCAAAATTTTATTTTTGTCGAGTAAACTTGGTTTTCTTAAAAAAAAATTATTAGGATATTTCTTTAGATCAGTACTAACCTTTAGGATGAAGCCAAAGAAAATAGAATTAAGTTCTTTTAATTAAACAGTTGAAATCGCTCTCCCCCCTGTCGCCTCAAGTCTGCTGGCCCCCACCCAATTGATCAAAAATAAATCGTCTTTTAATAATTATTCATACTCATTAATCTTTAAAGCTGTTAACTGCTAACAAATCATTCTTTTATTTTAATATTTTTTTGGAAAATAAGAACAATAAGTGACAAATAAACCGATAAAAACACAACACAAATCATACAGTTTGTCACCAATTTTTATCACTATTTCCTTTATTCTCAAATCTCTTATCTTATCTGATGCCCCCTATTGCCACCTCGGGACCGGAGGACCGAGCAGCCTGCTCCAAGCCCGACCTATGCTACTAAGATCGATAAATCGTCCGAGGACGCGCTCCAAGATCGGGATTTGCCCTTGGCCTAACTACCAGTTCGGGAGTGTTTTCCGAGGACAGTGTCTCGACGTGATGAAGAGTCCAACCTTGGCACGTCTTTCCTTGTGCAGATGAATCTCGCCTGGATACGTCTTTCCTTATTTGAAGAATCCAGGGCGATACACATTTCCTTATTTAGCGAGATGATCCCGAGGATCGCGGAGAATATCCGCCGAGATATTCTCTTCCCACCGTCATTGCCCTTCTATAAATATCAGGTACGCCTCATTCACCCACACACATTCATTCTCGCATTCACTTGCTCTCACAGCACATATTTGCTCTCTTTTCTCTCCCGTATCCTGCCTGACATAAGCATCGGAGGGTTTTCGTCGGTCACACTTCTGACGCCCTCTGACCCGTGACTTGTGGTTGTAGGCTCGAAGAAGAAGCATCCTCCATCAAGCAGTGTCCGACGTCCCCTAGCTCTCGACATGGTGGTATCAGTAGCTCTCGACTGAGATAATTTGGCTACATCATTATCTGTTTTCAATATCACTATTCACCTTACTGAGATCAATCGCACGAAAAAAATAGTTATACTAATAAATATTTAAAAGAGATTGATTAAACTCTAAAATGTCAACTTTATGAATAAGTTGACAAATTTAGATTTTTTTAGTTATCCTTTGTTATCCCATTTTTATATTACTAATTGGATATGATCGAAATCTTGTAATCCTTTTTTGCCAAGTTGATATTGTGAAGCATATTATATATGAAGTGCTGAAAACTTTACTTTTGTAAAAAATAAATAATGTTTTCAATGTTATTGAGTTAATATTCATTGTTAGTATATTTTTATACATTATACTTACGTTATAATAATATGATGTAACCGAATTCTCTCAGCCGTCGAGCTGTCGCCACCTCGGGAGATTGGGAGATTGAGACGTTAGGATGGATGTTGGGCAAATGGTAATTGACGTCTTGAAAAGACCTACAACCACAGACAAACGATCAGAGGGCATCGGAAGTGTGTCCGATGAAACCCCTCTGATGCTTAAGTCGGGCAAGGATGTCGAGAGGAAAAGGGAGAGTCGTAAGCTGACAACAAGCGAATGTGCGAATGAATGTGCAAGAGAGCGTATTTGGGTATTTATAGAGGGGTTAGGCGGTGGCGGTGAGCGTCTTACCCGACGTGCGAGGTGCTAGGGCGTTTCTCACGACGAGATTGTCTCCGTGATCATCGATAATTTTAGAGCCTAGAGAGGCTTAGGTTAGCTGGACTCCAGGAGACATGACCTTTTCCTTGGGTGATCCTCCCGACCTCTTGGGATAATTTGGCATTTGGAACGTGCAATTCGATCATCGGATCCTGACGTGATATCCCGGGGTATGATAGTATATTGTTGAAATATATACAAATATAAACAGAGATTTACCCGTCCCTGAAGTTTGACTGGCCTATAATGTGCTCTGGAGTCCACTTTTTATAATTGCCACATCAGTAATATCCACGTGGCATTAAAACAAGAAATATAATGAACGAGTTGCTTACGTTGTCGCTTTTATTACCAAAGAAAAATAAAATCGGATTTAATAAGGTCTTGGGATCCGCTAACGTGCTTCATTGGAATCCCGTTTGACGTCCGTAACTGCCTCCCCGTTAGGAATCGTGACGGAATTAGTGACGGTCACATCAAGATACAAATACCAACGGGGAAAATGCACTAATCCGTGCCGCAGCTGGGGTTCAATTTTATTACATTAGCAAAAAAAAGATTTATTTTATTTTTTGCTCTATTTATTCAATTCAAAGGTTATAAAATTGTATTTTACAGTATATATATACTTATAAAGATATTGTGCAATATATCCATAATATTGAATAATAGTTTAGTATAGATACATAACTAATATCTTATGACTGCAGTATTTTTTGTCTAAAGTGTGTATACAATATCTTGGAACTAAGATAATTATTCACTTCTACTTCATAATATAAAGATTAAATTTTAAGACAATATCAAGCACTCATTAGTGAGAACATTATATAAATTTTTCATATCGATACCGGAATCATTTGATTTTGAAAAATGTCCGTGGTTAATTTTGATGTGCTATACTAGTGTTACAAGTACGAGTTTCGACTATGTTAGTAGAATTATTGCATATCCTATATAGTAAATTTGACCGATATCATAAGACAATGTTTTCTATTTTAATGAATCGTGATTGGATATGATTAATATAAATGATGTGATTATAAAAATTTTATTTGAATAGGAAATAATGTTTAATTGACTTGGATATAAATATATAAGATACAAAAATAAAATCCACTTGGATGTATATTTTGAATATTATTTTATTTTTTCTCTAGATACACATGACCATTCTTTTAATCTTAGATCTAAGGTCATACATGATTGTTTTTAGTCAAGATTTGTCAGAACATATTTATGTGAGTCTTCGACGACAAAATGGAAAAAAAAATAATTTAGAAATATCTTCATCGATTTAATGGGTTCGATTATCGTGTAGAGCATATTATTCACTAAAATATTATGGGATATGCTCTGAAAATTAATCCGTTATATGAATTATTTTCTCCGTGTCCTTGTCTACTCTGTCTACTCATGTATATCCCTTGATTTATCATTTATATAGGTCAAGGGATCTCTAACTTATATAAAAGAAAAAAGAAACCATAACAGTTGATCTACAGCTGAATCAAAGAAAGAAAGTGGCCTAATCTTATTACTGGACCCCACATAACCCCGATTAATGTCTACAAATTTGGTAACAAATTTAGGGTCCCACTTATGAGTTTGCACGTTTAAAATATTATTTAACTAATTTTTTTCTGCTTTTTGAAAGTTCATATATTCTCTGCTATTTAAATAAACATCAATATTATCCGACTCTCGCTACCTTTTCACAAGAAATAAATTTTGTTTGATTAAACAAAATATTTTTTCTCATCTGTGGCTTGTTTCACCTAGCTTATAAAAAGCCACACTATCACATGTTACATTGTAGCTCAAAATACAAATCTTGAAGGTTAAAATTGATTCGTACCATAAATTGCGTCTAAATTTTATATAGTAGTATTTTGTTTCTTTTAAAATAGAATCAGACTTACTCTGACTTCTTCGAAATATTCATCAAAGACCAATTGTTACGCTCCTCTATGAAAATCGAGCTATGGGATGACTTTCACATAGTTCGTTCTCAAATTTCGTCCTAAATCTAAAACATACGTAACTCATTAGCAAAATCTCAATATTTTAGTGGAAACGAGAAGATCACCCTCCCCAATTAATATCCATTATTCGAGTCTATCCTTAGATGTCAATGTAAAATAACAGTAAATATCACGACTCAGGGCACCTGCAATGGTGTTAATAGGTCATTTTATAACTGTTTTTAAATGTTAAAACAAATGTGAGAGCAGTGTTATAACACTGCAAAAATGCCACGTCGTTTAACGCGTTCAAAACTTTGAACGCGTTAATCAATGCCACGTCAGATAATCTAATTAATAAATAAAAAAATTGAAAATTTAAAATTTTCAAAAAAAAATTAATTTAATAAAAAAAATTTTGTGAGTAAATCCCAACGCTAGTTGAGAAAATTAAATTTTTTTAAAAACAATTTTCGTGAGTAAATCCCAACGGCTAGTGTGAAAATTAAAAAATTATAAAAATTTATGTTTTAAATAAATGATATTTTACAAATAATTAAAATACTAATAATATAAATTAAACTTAATATAATCATAATGATTGAGTGGTCAGTGGGATCCATAAATAATAAGTGTTAATGTTAAAATGAATGTGAGAGAAATAGAGTGTTAATATAATGTATATGTGACATGTGGATCTCATGATTTTATGATGAGTTGACGGGTGTTATAACGTGAACGGATGCGGATGCCCTCATATGATTTTGGTGGGCAATGCCCAACAATTACGGTGTATTAGACAACTCAAAGTTGAGGTCACAAATAAGTTGGACACATTTTCTCTCTATTCACTAACAATTCCTCCTCACATTTTGTCCCCCGTGATGGCTCATTTGCGCCTTTGCGGAGCTAAGGCTACCCATCCACGTTATGCTTAGGCATGTGTACTATATATAGAGGCACTCATTTTGCTCTAAATATAAATTTAATTAATGGAGAGTTTGTCAATTTTAATTTATTTTAACTTCTATAGTAGTTGACTTTTATTTCCAAAGCCTCGATTTTTTACTTTCTTGCTTACTTTTTTAAAATCACTTCTTCTAAATAAGACAAAAACTCATATGAGACGATGTCATGGGTTAATTTATGAAAGAATTTTCAATCCACTCGAGTGATAAGAAAATTTTTATTTTATACCACATTATTTTTACTTTAAACATGAGTCGTATTGACCCGTCTTGAGGATGAGCCCATTTGACAAAAGTGTTGCTATCTAAATAATGGTATGTTAGATTAAACTGATTATATTTGGGACAAGATTGTAAAGTTTGTGTTTTTAAAATTAATTACAATTGATATGCTTACAATATAAATACATAATTAAATGTTATAATTGATATGATATAAATAATATATACTATTAGACATATGGTAGGATATAATTAATGCTATATAAGTGTTTCTCCGAACCACAACCTTAATCGAATTCTTTGATATTTCTTATAGTTCTACGTGAGTCACTATACTTACAAATATTTAAGCAACATCGTCACCGTTAAGAAATAATGTGTGAAGAAACTAAGTAATATATTTGATGTAGCCAAATTTTCTCAGCCGACGAGCTGATACCACCACGTCGGGAGCTCGGGACGTCGGGCACTGACGGATGGAAAACCCTTCTTTCTGGTGCCTGCAGTCACATATCACAGATCAGAAAGCGTCAGAAGTGTGTCCGACGAAGTTCCTCCGATGCTTAAGTCAGGCAGAATGCGAGAGCAGGGAGAAATATATGCATGATGTGTGCAAGAGAATGCGAGAATAATGTGTGTAAATGAATGAGGTATACCTGGTATTTATAGAGGGGCTAGGCGGTGGAGGAGAGCATATCCTGACGAATATTCTCCTACACCGTGTATCTCGGACGAGATACTCTCTGCGATCCTGGGGGGATCTTGTCGCTCAAATAAGGAAAGACGTATCGCTTCTGGATTCTTCAAATAAGGAAAGACGTATTTGAGTTGGATTCTGTTAGTTATGACACTGTCATCGGGCAATACTCCCGACCTGATCAAGAGTCATCGGGAGATTTCCCGATCTGAACATGAGA